>JAOPFK010000101.1:0-80597 GCA_026122265.1 Ammodytes dubius | reverse complement strand
AAACGAATTTTCCCCCGGCCTATGCCAATATCATATGGCTGATTGGGAAGAGACAGCATTCCAAAAAGCAAAAGACTCCAACACAATTTTTTAGATATCGGGATGATATCTGGGATTGGGGCCACTCCAAAGAGGCTTTTTGAGTTTGTAGCCACCCCAACAACCACCCCAAACTTTTAAAAATTGAACCAGTCACACATGACGAGGAGATCAACTTTTTCGAGTCTAACCAGAGGTGGGAAAAAGTACACAAAATTTTTACTCAAGTAAAAGTATGATTACTTGGATGAAATTTTACTTTAAATAAAAGTAAAAGTACTGGTCTAAAAATCTACTGAAGTAAAAATGAAAAAGTACTGATTTAAAATGTACTTAAAGTACAAGTTACTAGGTACTTTTTAACAGCGGGAGGGGGCGGGGGTCTCTTCAGTGTAGGGCATTCTATATATAGACAAGGGGATATACATCTCAAATGAGTTTTGTTTAATTAATACAACACTTACAAATGAAAGTGCACAAATTAAATAAATCATGTCACCACACATGTATGTATGTATACTGTGTCATTATACTTTAGATAAGCAAATATAGAGCAAATAGTCTGTTAATGGGGGAATGGGAATGTAACCGGTCTACATACCTAAACAGACTGCAGCTGCAGTTCTAATAATGTAATTGTGTACAATTGATCTAAACCATGGAAATTGCAAGGTTAGGCTGCTCGATTTTGACAAAAATCATAATCATGATTATTTTGATTGACATTGTGTAATCACAATTATTAGACAATTATTCATTGATTTAAGAACTGCAACATGCACTTATTTAACATTTGAAACCATGACTTTAAACATAGCCTATCCTAATTGCACTGAAAACAAGGAAAATGCAAATAGCGTAAGTAAAACATATTTTTTATAATTAAATTAAATAAGTGTCAAAATCAAAATAAACCGTTGCAAATGTTGTTGATAGGGCACGTCTTTTGCTAGCAGGAATGTGAGGGCATATTTTAATGTAGGCCTATATCTCATGGAGCTGGCTGGATAAGCAAGTTGCATTGTAGGCTACAGTGTTCTTAATTGATGACTGTTGTGGTGGCAATTAACCAAGGAGCTTTAAAGTTCCTGTGTTTTTATTCCTTTATTGCTTGGTCATAGACCACTATGATTCGACTTAACGTGAGTAAACTAATTGGTCGTGATGTTTTGAGGTGCAGCTCGGTCGCATATGACTTTTTTTCTCTCTCTATCACGGTCGCGCATGTCATCTGACTCGCGTGTCCGCGCATAACATATCTTGCACATTGTTTTAGTCTATTACTTTTACCTTTCTTCTCGACCAAAGGCTGACTTTCTGCCGTCTTCTGGAAGTTTTTCAAAGCTCCCGGCAACACGCACCGTCTCCATCCTACTCTGCAGTTAAACTGAAAGCTAGGTGAGGGAGGGGCCGATCGCACGGCTGCATGAAAGGTTTGCTGCATTTAAAAGCCTTCACGTCTTCACGTGCGGTACAATGACAGTTTAACTAGGATTATTTTGTTTTAATGATAGAGGGAAGCAATGTTTGTTGTTATCATTTAGTCGCAATGATCCTGTCGATCATTCTCTGTGTTAGTTTCCGGTATTGTGCCGTAAAAATAAAAGCCCCCCGCGATATTTCTTTTCTTTTCTCTCCTTTCCCTAGGCTATCTATTTTTTTACTCAGTAACGCAGGTGATATAAAATGTAGCGAAGTACAATACTTCAAAATAAACATACTCAAAGTAAAAGTATAGGTTTTAAAAATCACTTAAAAAATTACAAGTACACGAAAAAACTACTCAATTACAGGAACGCGAGTAAATGTAATTCGCTACTTTACACCCCTGGTCATAACCTACAAAGGACCCGACTTTAAAACGACCAGTGTCCTAGACACAAGGGTCTACTTCAAACCTACCGACAACCCATGCCCTCCTGCATAAACAAAGTTTCCATCCGAAACATGTCTTTAAAGGCATTCTCAAATCCCAACTTTTGAGATTCGATAGAATCTGCTCCAGACCTGAGGAAAGAGAGGCAGCGGTAAAAATACTGTTCACAGCCCTAAGAAAAAGAGGATTTTTGAGACAAACACAAAAGGAAGTCTACAAGGAAAACACTCAAAGAACAAATCCCCATCATCTCAAGTCTTTTCCAAATATGCTTTACAAGCTAATCGTAAACTTAAAGAGAACTTTCAAAAAATCTTGGCAGACACCTCTATAACCCAAAGCTTCCAATTAATATCGGCATACAAAAAGAGCCAAAACCTAAAAGACCTTTTGGTCAACGCCAAGTTAAGACCAGCCATGGCATCAACAAAGGGACCAAGGAAAATCAGGATAACCGAAAATCCGAGCTCAGGAACCACCTACGAACTACCACTTAACATCCGACTCAACGAAACCAACTGTGTCTACCTGATCCAGTGCAGACGATGTCCCATGCAATATGTGGGGGAAACGAGAAACTCGTTAGCAACTCGTCTCTCCCACCATAAATATAACATTAACACAAACAACAAAGGAAGAACACACTTAGTGCGACACTTCCAAAGACACGGAGTCAAAAAACTGTACCTTCCAGGCCTCCAACACAACCCTCAATGGACTACCTTCCAGAGGTAGTTACTACGGCTGGTTACTACCCCCCCCCCCCTCTCTGTGTGCTAATGCGCTCACTATCTCTTTTTCTCTTTCTCACACACTCCTACGTACGTTCGATTCCACTCCCGTAGTGTTAACGTATACACGAGTGTTGACTGTAATTGTAAAGTTAAAGAGATCCTATTATACTACTTTTCTGGTCTTCATTTCTTGTTAACTGCTATAGAGCAACCTGACACGAATCACATCACAAAAAACTATGTAGATTTTCGGGACACTCTTCCTCTTACCCTAGCAAGCACAGCAGTCTCTCTCTACACACTAGCTGCATTCCAATAGTAGTTGCACTTCCCCTCGTTCATTTACACGTAACAGCATACGTTGCACGGAGGGAACTTGGAGCGCGGAGGGAGACTGGGCGGGGGAGGAGCGGGGGATTTAAATGGAACCCACTTGCCCTTGTTGTCGCAATGGACCGTCAGTTACATAGGTAGTTCTGAATGCAAATAATACAGAATTACAACATTCTGCTAAGGTAGCCTATGTTGCAGAAAGCCATTTCCATAGCATAACATACATTGAATTTCGACACGGTAACTCAGATTATCAAGATATTGTTACTTACACATGTAAATTGTTTGCTCCGACATATTTTCTTATTTATGTTAGTTTCAACCAAAAACATTTGTTTTAAATAGTCCTCTAATTGGCAGCCATCGGTGTTATAGCAGCAATGTGTAAACTGCAATACATTGACTTGATTGGTTCTATGGAAATAGGATAGCCTAATTGAAGCGTTTTGGAATATATATATATATATATTATATATATATATATATATATATATATATATATATATATATATATATATATATATATATATATATATATATATATATATATATATATACAGTACAGGCCAAAAGTTTGGACACGCTCAATGCGTTTCCTTTATTTTTATGACTAGTTACAATGTAGATTCTCACTGAAGGCATCAAAACTTTGAATGAACACATGTGGAATTCTTTGCTAAACCATTTCAGGCGACTCCCTAATGAAGTTCATTGAGAGAGCACCAAGGGTTTGTAGCGCTGTCAAAAAAGCAAAGGGTGCCTACTTTGAGGAATCTAAAATATAAGACCTATTTAAGAGTCATTTCACACTTTTTTGTTAAGTACATAATTCCATATGTCCCTTCAAAGTTTTGATGCCTTCAGTGAGAATCTACAACGTAAATAGTCGTGAAAATAAAGAAAACGCATTGAATGAAAAGGTGTGTCCAAACTTTTGGCCTGTACTGTATAGATAGATAGATAGATAGATAGATAGATAGATAGATAGATAGATAGATAGATAGATAGATAGATAGATAGATAGATAGATAGATAGATAGATAGATAGATAGATAGATAGATAGATAGATAGATAGATAGATAGATAGATAGATAGATAGATAGATGTCCCTAAAAGCATACAGTCTACCGGAAAATAGGAGAAGAAGAAGACGAACTGCAATGCACTGTGGGTGATATCCACCTCGGAGTGACCATGGATGTTCACTTGATCACTCAGCCCTCCGAGGGTCTATATCACGAAGTTCACTTCAGTTTCCAGACAATTGGAATAACACTTAAAATGGCGGCGGGGATTCCCCCGAGGGCAAGTGCCTAGGGCCAGTGAACGAGGGCATGTTGAACGGGTATTGGAACGCAGGGACTGATTTGAGCTTCTCCGCCCCTCCCCCCCCTGCTGCAGACCCCACTCCGTTGTGATTGGTTACCTTCCTTCCAGCAGCGGGAAATGTTAAGGAAGGTGGGGGCATGCAGCCGGAGCTTGCCTGAGCGGCAGCATTACCATATATGGAAGCATGACAGAAACGACCCCAGCGTGACAGACACAACCCGGAAATAGTTTTTAGTGCTCTGCATAGCCACCCCAGACGGTCAGCAGGGAATACGTCGAAATGCACGTACGTAATTACTTGATACTCTAGTATGGTTAAACATGACTATAAATTATTATAACAACGTTTATAGGTCATAAAAGTCGAAAAGTATCATAGGTCCTCTTTAAAAGATCGCGTGGAATTCAAGCTTCCCGCATTTTGGTTTTATGATTTATTTGTTTCACGAGATTGTCCGCCATTTTGGTACTTTTCTAAAACTCCCGCCCTGTAGTACCATTTGGTCCCCTTTGTTACACACACTCACACACACACTGACCCCTGCAGGTGTACAGAGGTACATTTTCCTAGACGTTTCTTCTTTTTATTACTTGTGATAGTCGTTTCTCTGCTGGTATATTTGGATGATGTTACCTTAAGTTCATTGTTGTTAAAATAAACTTGCCCTTTTATTGTAACTAGAAGTGTCTGTCAGTCATTTGTGTGAATATTTTGTGGGATGTCAGCCTCTAATACGTCAAGGATTCATTAAAGGTGCAGTGTGTAATATGGCATCATCAAGAAAGTTCTACAAAGTTCTAGAATGCAACGCTCCCTGGGTAACCCCAACCCTTTCGAATAATAACAGAAGTTACAGTGGCCTTCAAGGACAAGAACAATTCTAAATTTTAAACAATGCACCTGATGACATTCCCACTATGACACTTTCAAGATGGCGGCACTAGGCCTTGGTCCAAAATATGCAGAAATATGGACATATATGAGACCCTTTCTAAGGGAAAAAATAATAATAAAAAAAAAATGTTCAGCTATTATGCACTAAATTAAATGTACTTATGGATATTATAATTACTTTCTACAAAATCTGCTAGGAAATAAAACCCAAAATTCTACACACTGCAGGTTTAACCTTCAGTAATGTGGATATATTATCAGATGTGTAAACTCATTAATAATTGATTTATTATTAGATTTTATAAAGTGATAATTAAACTAGGTTTTATTAATATTGATTTATTTTAACTGATCACTAGACTTAATCAACATTAATTCCAAACCATTGATACAACGAGACAACTTGCTGTTTTTGCTTTCCTAAGTGGATCGCTGGTGCCCCTTTGAACTTTAATAAATTATTAAAGTATTATTATTAATATTCAGTTAATTTCTGATAGCAAAATTAATCTGAAGGACCTGTTACCGCTACATATGATATAACATTATGGTGAATTTTTTGATGTGCACAAATGAAAATCACTGTACATTTAAAGGGACTCTTACCGATCCTGCAATTGAGAATTACAGCACTATCATACCATCCCGCCTCCCTCCAATGCCCCCACACCCTCATTCCATGCTTGTATCACTGGTTTCACTTCAGAGTTGTCGGCCAGACTATAAGCATGACACTAGGAGAGGAGGAGTAGGGTTTTATCCGCTCTTTATTTTCCTTCTTTCACAGGCACAGTCGCATATAGATCGCGGGAAAAGAACAAAGGTTTAAACTCCGCTCTTGAGGAGACGTTACAACAACTGTTGCGACCCGCGAATCGCAGCCGTTAATAACATGCACACTATATTATAACAGCGATCGGGACTGCATGTACATACTCACACACAGGTGATTCACATTTAAACTCAGATAAACACGTTTCCATGTGGGATGATCGCTTTCTGCGGCAACGCTCACACATCTGACCGAGGGAGAAGAGAAAGCAAACTAAACAGGCTCTCTGGCCGACTGACGTCACGGCCCTAACTGACTGCTATCCACACTGAACAAAACATATTTTAACACACTGTAAGAAATAACAACACTGTAACTTATGAACGTTGGGGCCTTTTCTACAATGGTCGCTACTCGCTACTGTCTGCCGTGGAATCAAAACAAACCCTCTAGTTGAGAATGCGCAATACAGAAGCAGACCGCAAACAGACAGGTCTGTCGGCCAATCAAATCGTTCGGTCCGAACGATTTGATTGGTTGGTTGAATTTTATATATTTTTTTCATAATATTATGAGATTGAAATCATTGTTTGTTTTTACTCCTGGTGGGTCTGTCTTATATTTTAGAGTGTAATTACCTTATTAATACCATTTTAACCTAATCCAAAAAAAGTGTAAAAATGCAACAAAGGTAAGAGTCGCTTTAATGGGCGCACGTTGCAGAAAAAAGCAACCCAGGCACTCTCGAAAAAAACATGAACGCACATCACGGATGTTTACCACTTCACCAAAAACTCTAAAATAAAAAAAAACCTGATTTACCGAATTGTACAGTGGTCTTGAGCACGCGTGAAGAATCGAGTCTAGAATCACATCGTTAACATCAGTAATTTATATTATGAAAAATTAAAATAGCATACTCACGAAGGATAGGTAGCGTACCGTTACAGCAGAGTCACCAAGTCTCACGCTTTGGCCGTGAGACACACGCATATCAACCAGTTCACACGCTCTCACGCCACACCTCCAATTTCTCACGCAGAGAAATGAATCCCCGTAATTTTTTTTTCTTTTGGTACTTTTACTTTGAAAGTCTTATTTTGAAAAGCTAAACGGACTGAGTTCCGTGACATCCTCTTTCTGAACGCGCATTAACGTTATGCTTTGATGTGCACTGTGCATTCGAAGCGGGAGGCGAGCCCCTACCCGCACCTTCTCTTCCGAGGTGTGTGTTGATAGCGTGCCAAGTTACCGCTGATAAGAATTGTGTCCCCGCCGGCCGGTGAGCGCGCATGCATCAAACATATTAACCCTTCAATCTCACTCAAGTAAATTCAGAAGATCTTTGGATCGTTTTGTATATTGTTTTTGGTAATTTAGTTTGAAAATTAGGTTTGCAAAGTAACAAATGGCTCATCCGCCAATAAAAATGCTTTTATTCTTCTGTGTAATGAACTGTAGCCTATGTATTGCACATTTATAGCACTTTTCATAACACAAATCAAGGTAGCCTAAGAGGAGGGACCAAGTAACCCAGATGTTTTATTTTAGCTTAGTAGTTTGCATTGGTGTTGAACTGTTCCCTAATTTTTTTCTTCTTTGAATAAAGCCTAATGCTGTTAGTGAAATACCACCAGCCACTCAACCCTCAATAGTAGACATGATATAGAATAATTACCTTTATTACAGTTTAACCAAATGTTTTAACAATAGGCTACAGGAGATATTTGAAAGCACTACACATGCATTGTAGGCTATTCAATTAAATTTGTGTCAGCAAAACCTTGAATGTTCTCTTTTACTTTACATAAAAATGAATGCAGAAAAAAAAAATGCAGGAAATTAAGTGTTTAATGCTCAAAATTTTCTGGGGGGGGGGGGGGGGTTGGACCCCAGACCCCCACTTATAATATGTCCACACCCCATGTTTAATTAAAACCTGTCCTACGACTTTGCAATTCATGAATTTGTTTATTTTAATAAGATTTTTGATGTTTTATCACATTTTCTAATTGTCTTTTATTTCTGATTTATTATGAACAATATGTAAACTTGCAGGACACTAGCAAAAATGATTGGGTGGGAAAGAGGACACGGTTTTGGGTCCCTCGGCCAAAAAATCTCACTCCAAACTTTTGGTGAAACTTTGCAGCCCTGGTTACAGGAGGAAGGCAAGAGAATTAAAGGCCTACTTCACCGGTTTGAATATGAAGGTGAATTGAATTCTGAGATCCTATGTAGTATAAATGTGCAAAAAAAATAAAATCGGTTCATCCTAGCCTGAGAAAAGGCAGAAAGAGTGTTTTTTTTAACCCTATATTTCTCCTTCTCGTGACATAACAGAAAGAGAAATATAGGGTTAAAAAAAAAACGTACTTGTAAGTATTACTGTGATTTCACAGTAAAAGACATCACAGTAATATTTACAAAGTAAGTTTTTTTTTTAACCCTATATTTCTCTTTCTGTGATGTCATGAGAAGGCCTTTTCTCAGGCTAGGATGAACCGATTTCAATTTTTTTCGCACATTTATACTACATAGGATCTCAGCATTCAATACACCTTCATATTCAAACCGGTGAAGTAGGCCTTTAAGATGGAGCCCGTAAGTGCTTTTAGAGTAAACAAGTGTATTTAAGACACACCCAATAACATGAAGCAATCATTTTGATGGCTGCATGGCTCGTATTGTAACAACACAAAATAAGACAACCTAAACAATATAAGGTTCGCACGCGCTAAACAACAGCCTTCATAGACAAAAACAAAAAAAAACTATTTGAATGGCTAATTAACCGGAGCGCATTGTAGACAGTCGCACGATTGCGTATTTAGCTCACCCATGCCCTCGAACACGCACACACAGTCCGTGACACAGTAAACCAAAGTTATTTGGAGAGATACAGACTGCATTAAAGCAAACTGTAACTAGCTTAATTCTGAACTGAAATTGATGAAATTTAGTTTGTCATACAGCAATGTACAATCCCAGTACAAAACAAAGCCTCCTGACGCCCCGCCCCAAAATGAACAGGAAGTCTTCTATTTTGACGTATTCACCGAAAAAACAGGAAGTTGGCCTAACTCCACCATACTCTGTCTCATCTTCTCCAAATGTTTTATGGTCAATGAGCCCCAAGGCCTGAGACAATGATAACACGGGAAGCCGGTTCTATCGGCTCCGTGGCCTTCGTAGTTTCTTGGCGTTGTCGCCACAAAACAGGAAGTCGCCGTCATTTCCCTCCGCGCCATCCCACGCGCTCTAAACTTCACCCACCCTGTAAGAGCCCAGGCCCGATGACGTCCTCACGTCCGTATCGAGCGCACCGTCTTGGCCACTTCCGGAGACAGGCATCACTGCGCCGCGCGGTCGCGCTGAGGCCGGCCCGCAGGGACGGCGTCCAGCACGAGAGTGCGAGGGCCCGGTCATCACTGCTCGCAGTTTTCATTTATATTGTTTTGACGATTAGGTTCAGGCATCACAGCTGGGTGGTTAGGGTTAGAGCAAGTAAGTGACGTAGCAGACATGTTATGGAAGCTAAATAGTCAAAAATCACGTCCGTCACACCACAGTACTTCTTTTCCGCAAGGGTGTTTGTCTCCGGGGCTGCAGCTGGATACGTCATCTAGACGGAACTCTTGTGGCCACGCCCCCTTCGGGGGGAAACAATACCGTTTACTCCCACGGTACTCAAACTCCGGACTCCGGTCCGCCGGCGGACCGCGGGGCATGTCTGTCCGGACCCATTTAGATTTTGAATTAGGCAACGTAATTGCAATGTATTTTCAAAATTATTTTAATGCGTCAAAAATAATTTCTAATGTGAAATAAAGTGTCACCAAATATCATTCATGGCAATCTAGCTTTGTTTTACTCGTGTAGCCACCTTGTCCAAGTGACAAAATCATCTGTGTTTGTGTCCGTGTCTGCCAGTCGGCTCTGTGAAACTAAACACTGCCAGGAGACATTCAAGACGAGAGGGCTTGATGACAGGGAATATGAGCCTATCACTCAAAGCGATTTACGTTTTAGCCAATCAGAAGTGAAATAGGGCGGGCATTTGGGGAAACACGTCGGCGAAACCTGTTAGCAAGCCGCATGCGCGAACCTGACGAGCCGTTAGCAAGCCGCAAACCTGTTTCAGCGAGCACCGTCATGTCTCTGTCAAAGTGCCAAAAGAAGAGAAAAGTTGACGAAGAAAATAGAGAATTTAAAGCGGAATGGACAGAAAAGTATGCGTTCATTCTGCCCAAATCCAGCACAAGGCCGATGTGTCTCATTTGTACGGAGACCGTCGCTTTAGTGAAGAGCGCGAATGTGAAAAGGCATTATGACACAAAGCACGCATATTTCGAGGCTCAGTTCCCACAGAATTCTGAGGTAAGGACCACGAAAGTCAACCAGTTAAAATCATCATATGAGGGAACACATTCACTGTTTCGAAAAACACAGTAACTGAAGCATCATTTCGAGTGGTTTGGGTGCTGGCCAAACATAAGAAGCCCTTCTCTGATGCAGAAATAGTGAAGGAGTGTATCAACGAGGTTGTTGAGGCAATGTTTGAGGGAAATGAGAAGGATAAACTGTCAGATATGTTTGATAAGATACCACTATCTGACTCCACCGCAGTCAAAAGAGTGGAAGTACTTGCACACGACATAGTGCAGCAATTAACTGAGGACTTGAAAAATGCGCAATGCATCTCACTTGCTGCGGACGAGTCCACAGACCGCACAGATAAAGCACAGCTATGTGTCTTTGTGAGATACCTCAGCAGTTCAAAGGGGGTATTCTGTGAAGACATACTGGGTGTGGCACCTCTTCTTGGCCACACCACTGGAGATGACGTATCTAAAGCCATAATGCAGATGCTTAATGAGAGGGGAATTGATATCAAGACAGTCGTATCAATTGCAACTGATGGTGCCCCATCCATGACTGGAAAGACAAAGGGAGCTGTAAAACGTCTGAAAGAGCATCACCCAGGCATGCTGGCATACCACTGCATTATACACCAGTCTGTGCTTTGCGCCTCTCTTGGAAAAGAATATGCAGATGTCATGGAGAATGTCATGAAGCTTGTGAATTACTTAAGAGCCTCATCTGCCCTTCAGCACAGGCTTTTGCGAACTTTCTTGACTGAGGTGAGGTTTTCATTTGAATTTCTAGCTTTATTTTCTGTATAGTAGGCTATTGCATGTTGTTGTATTTTAGGCATTATTTGCAAATTAATTATACATAATACATTTAGGCCTACCATTATGATATTAAACAATAAATTAAAATCAGGTACCAGAAGTGCTGTAGTAGGCTATGTAGGGCTGTGTTTAGAAGTCACTCAAGGTATGCTATCTTTTCTGTCTCCCTCTACAGGCCAATGCTGAGTATGACGATTTACTTCTCCACAATAATGTGAGATGGCTGAGTAAGGGGAGAGTCTTGGAGAGAATTTGGGCAGTGAGAAAGGAGATTGAGGTTTTTTTGTCAGAGCAAAATAACACCAAAGCCCAACAGTACTTGGACTTTCTGCAGGATGCTGACAAAATGGAGCTTGTAGCTTTTTTAGTGGACATAACCTCGCATTTTTTTTTGCTCTCTCTGTCATGGCGGCGGAAGGAGGTAGAGCTGCTGCTCGTGGTAGAATTCGATCAAAACCTGATATATACACGGCTTCGGATGGGAAAGTTATTGTGGAAGACGAACTCTTAAACTTTCTTGTTGTCAAAATGAAAACTATATGTCAAGATGACATTGTTTTAATGGTTGTAAACCACTTTGGCACCGAGTGGATTGAGAACTCCAAGAGAGTGCTGTTTGAACTCTGCCCAAACAATCAGCGCAATGTGACACACAAAGGGGCGCAAAAAGACGCAAACAATGTCAAAAGCTGTCTGAAACTGCTTAACGAGGTTGGTGAAAATGTCCCTCGTTTTGTGTCTCATCACCTCGACGAGCTCCCGCCAGTGACTTTCAATAGCCTGGATGTTTCTTGCCTGCTTGGCAGAATTGAACATCTTAGCGCGGAGGTTGGAGTTATGAAGCAGGCTATGTTTACGCAGACAAGTGCCTGCGAGGATCTCCGTGCAGTAACAGCTGATATTAGTCAACGCCTGTACGTGATCGAGAAGCCAGGTACGAGCGGAGGGACTGCGCCTACCCAGTCGGAGGTGAACCATGCCTGCGGAAGCGGGGAGACCACCAGCCGGGGCCCTGACAGTGCAACCCCGGCTCCTGACAGGACTACCAACGCAGCAACGGGAGCCACAAATGTGAATGGCGCGGCAGTGTCACCGACGTGGACTCGTGTGGTGAAGGAGGGTCGCCGGTTAAAACATGCCACTGGGAAGTCTCCTATGCCATCCAAACCCCGCCTGAACCCCTCTAGAGAGAAGAAGACAAGCGGGATTGTTGGAACGGGTGCTGGGGGAAGCATACAAGCCATAACAACAAAGTCGGTGAGTGTTTTTGCTACACGCTTCTCGCCTGACTTGGAGCCGCACTCACTGGCTAGTTACTTGAGAGAGAAACTAGGCCGTGACGTCACTTGTGAAAAGATAGACACTGTACAGACCCGATTCAGCTCATTCAAAATAACCGCCGTATGCAAAGAGGTGGGTGAAATGTATGAGCCGCAGCTGTGGCCTGAAGGGACTTTTGTGAGGCGCTTCTTTGAGGTGCGCAAACCCAGGGTTGCCGCATGTCCAGTGGGTGATCATGCAGGGAATGTGGTGTCTGTGAACGAGACTGTAATGTAGATATGTCTGTGTCTCCTATGACCGGTATTAGAGTTGTGTCATACAACTCGCGTGGCCTGCGCCTCGGACATGGGGCAGGGGACAAAGCGCAGCGAATTGTAATTGACAAGCTCTTGGAGAACACAGACATCTTGTGCATACAAGAAACATTTTTAGCGAAACAAGACCTAGATCAGCTGAACTCTGTCAATAATGACTTCCATGGGGCAGGGGAGTCTACAACAGATCTAAGCACTGGAATACTGCGGGGAAGAATTCCTGGGGGAGTGGCCATACTTTGGCATAAGAAATACGATCCACTGATCAGTGTGATTCGGCTTGAGGTGGACTGGGGTATTGCCATCAAAGTTGTTCATAATGACAAAGCTTTTGTTATTTTAAATGTTTATACTCCTTATGAATGTTACAAAAATGAGGATGAATATATTAACCGGCTTGGTTTTATTAGCTCTTTTATTAAAGAAAATGAATGTACATGTATATTTATTGTGGGCGACATGAATGCTGATATCTCTGACAAGAAATCCCTGTTTGGCCAACACTTAGTGCAGTTTTGTGATGACAGCAAGCTGGTTCTCTCCAGCAAAGTACTCTTGCCTGTAGATAGCTACACATATACAAGTGAAGCATGGCATACAACGTCCTGGCTGGATCACTGTGTATGTACAGATGATGCTCACGACTGTTTAGATAAAATTGAGATCATGTATGGTATGGCTACAACGGATCACATACCTGTATCATTGGTATTAAATTTTAAGAATGTACCTGAGTTGTCCAGCTATGATAACCATGAACCAATAGGAAAACTAAATTGGGCAAGGATGACAGAAAAGGACCTCTGGCATTACAAGTCATTGACTGAAAATGTTTTTAGTAATGCTGATATCCCATCTGATGCTATCCTATGTGATGACATTAACTGTAAGAACCAGAATCATGGGAAAGATCTGTGTATGATATATGAGAAGATTGTGAACTGTCTTATTAGTAGTGGTAAGCTTTTCTGCAATGAAAGTGGTAAACAACATAATGTCAGACCAGGATGGAATGAATATGTGTATGAACTCCATGCAGAGGCCAAAGAAGCTTTTAAAACATGGGTGTTATCAGGGAGAGCTAGGCATGGTCCTGAGTGTGAGCGCAAGAAACAGGCAAATGCAAGATTCAAATATGCTGTACGCTTTATTAAAAGAAACGAGCAGGCTATGAGGGCTAACTCCATGGCTAAAAAGCTTCAGCAGAATAATTCCAATGATTTCTGGAAAGAAGTGAAGGTTATTAATAACAGTAAGGTGCCCTTGCCATCTAGTATTGCTGGAATCACTGGACCTGAAAATATTGCAGAGCTTTGGAGAAAACATTATAGTGACATTTTTAACTGTGTTAAGAGTGAGGAATGTAATGCTGAAAAGGTTCTTTTTAATGATGGGGTGATTATCAGACCTGATGAGGTGTGCTATGCCATTGAGAAGCTGTCTATGAACAAAGCATGTGGTCTTGACCAGATAACAGCAGAACATCTAAAACATGCTTGTGGTAGAATACCTGTCTTGCTTTCTATGTGTTTTACTGGTTTGTTGATGCATGGCATACTACCTGACTCTATGTTGTCCGTATTGTTAGTGCCAGTGATTAAAGTCAAAACTGGGAAAATCTCCAGCATAGATAACTACAGGCCAATTGCTCTGGCTAGCATACTATCTAAAGTTTTAGAAATAATTATTTTAGATAGGATTAGTGAGTATGTGGAAACCACTGACAACCAGTTTGGTTTTAAAAGTAAACTTGGAACAGATCATTGTATATATGCACTTAAAGAAGTCATAAGTAAATACAGACGACATAACTCTACCATGTTTATGTGCTTCTTAGATGCATCAAAAGCCTTTGATAGGATTAACCATGGTAAGATGTTTGCCAAACTACAAGAGCGAGGAGTTCCACCTTACCTGATAAGGATTTTGCAGTTCTGGTACACACACCAAACCATGCAAATTAGATGGGGCAGTAGTTTATCTGCACCCTTTCAAGTCACCAATGGGGTGAGACAGGGTGGCATCTTGTCACCTGTCTTCTTCAATGTGTATATGGATGATCTTTCTAAGAAGCTTAACGGATGTAAGACTGGTTGTATGGTGGGAGACAGTATTATCAACCACCTCATTTACGCTGATGATTTGGTCATCATGTCTCCATATAGTGCTGGGCTACAGCAACTGCTTAAAGTGTGCTCTAGCTACGGAGTTCAATATGACATCAAGTTCAATCCTAAGAAGAGTGTTATTATGATTGCTAAAACTAAGGAGGATCAAAAGCAAACGTTTCCTTCATTCTCACTGTCTGACCGTACTCTAGAGGTGGTTAGGAAGATACGGTATTTAGGTCACATCATCACTGATGATCTCTGTGATGATGATGATGTTCAGCGCCAGTGCTGTAAGCTTTACGCACAGGCCAATACGTTGGCACGCAAATTTCATATGTGCACGGAGGATGTTAAAGTTAGTCTCTTCAGAGCCTACTGTACCCCATTTTACACAGCTCACCTCTGGTGTAAATATAGAACAGCTAAACTGAAAAAGTTACAGGTAGCGTATAACGATGCGTTTAGGATCCTCCTTAAGCTTCCTAGATGGACTAGTGCTAGCTCTTTGTTTGTGACTAGTAATGTCCCCACCTTTCATGCTGTGTTGAGGAATTTAATGTATAAATTTATGTGTCGACTTTTAAAGTCAAAAAACAAACTAATAATTGCACTCACTGACACTAAACAGAGTGATACAAGGTACTCCTCTGCGTTGTGGAAGCATTGGAATCGATGCTTGTATGTATTTTAATTTGTGTTGTCATGTATTTGTATTGTATTTTATATGGAACTTTGAGTCCGGAATAAAGTATTCATTCATTCATTCTCACCTAAATGAGCTGAACCTCAAACTTCAAGGGAAAGATAATACTGTGTGTGAATTGATGGCAGCAGTACGCTCATTCCAAAGACGTCTGGAGATCTTCAGTAGTGACATCAGAGAGGCACATCTCCACTTTCCCTCTCTTCTGGAGCACACAAAGGGCAAACACAGTCACAACCATGGGGCCTTCTTGGAGAAGTTGGCTGAAAATTTCAAAGGGCGCTTTGACAGCTTCAACATAGGCAAGCAAGTACTACTCTTCGTTGGACAACCTTGCCAAGTGAAGCAGATTGAGCAGTTTGCAAAAGAGGCCAACAGCATCTTCCCATGGGCAAGTCCTGCAGCTCTGCAAACAGAGCTCATAGACCTGCAAGAAAATGTGGCTTTGAGTGAAGCCAATTGTGACCCTGTGACCTTCTGGACCAAGATGGTTACAGCAGGAGATTTGCCCAACCTTCACAAAGTTGCCATATTTGTGCTAACCATGTTTGGCTCCACATATAGGTGTGAGTCTGCATTTTCCACCATGAAGAAGGTTAAAGACTCATTCCGCAGCAGGTTGACAGATCAACACCTTGATCAGTGTCTCCGACTGGCAATTACACCTTTTGTACCAAGGTTCAAGCAAGTGGTCGCTGACAGACAGTGCCATGCGTCTCACTAGTCAGGATTGTTAAAGGAGCCATAATAGTATTTCTTCACTTGGTGCTGATGAGTGCTGATTTTCATTTTTCATCATTTTCATTTGGAGCTGTTGAGTTCAAAGACTCAAGTTAATATATTATGTTAATGTTACATACTAAAATGGTTGATCACATTGATCGTTTCACTGTAATAAACGTTCTTGCAATTTATCCGGACCTTTGACTTTCATTGGAGAAAAAATATGGACCTTTGGGAAAAAAGTTTGAGGACCCCTGGTTTACTCCATAGACACAGACAGCGCGATCATTCAAAATAAGCCATTATAGCTCAAATCTGCATTGTCCTGAGGGGTATACTACGAAGCGAGATTAAGGGCTGAGCGAGGTCTGTTGAGTCTAAAGCGGTCTAAAGCCAGAGTTTTCAGTATCACGAAAGGTGGCTCTCTTTCTACCTGGCTAGATCACCGTGGTAACAGAGGCTGCACGGCTAACCTGCTCAGACCAGTTTTTGTTTCAGAGTTTGAGCTTAAATTCGGCTCTTATAGAGCGCTGCCCTTCAAGGAAACTACACATTTAGAAATCCCGCGGACCTGACAATATTGTCTGAGCGCTACATTCTCACTGAGGAAGCTGTTACATCTAAATTTATTGATCAGTAAGTTAATGAACGAAACGAAGCCGTGACATTAGGCTTACAGCAGAGTGAACTGTAACATCGCGCTGGGGCTTTTTGCCACATGCATACAGTTATTGAACATGTAAAATAGCCCACACCTATACTGTATGCAGCGCCACTCTATGCTCTCCTCTCAAATGATTTTACCTGGCGATATACACACACTGGCTCTTAATAAAGCGTTCTATAAAATCACAGTTTGCAACATTATTTCACTGTGGGCTTTCTTTTCATAAGTAGCGATTACAGTTGGGACGTGACAGGTGACAGCTGTCACAGTTCGGACATCGTTGCAGACTCGCAGGTTAAGCTTCTCACAGTAGCCTAGATTCATATTTGTCCAGACTACAGGTTTTTTAATGTAGGCCTATTGGTATTTGTAAGATTCAAATAAAAGACTAATAGTCTAAATCAAAATTGTATTCATTATGATGTGGCCCAAAACTAAATGATTTTCCATAGGCTATTCATTTTGAGACAGTGTCAGACTTAAATTACATTATTAAGTGTTGGACTATAGGCGTGGTGCTATAAATATAGCAAAGTAGCCTATATATATATTAGGCTAAATGGTATAGTGTTTAAATCCGAGTTCAACGTTTCATTGTTTTATAATGTCACGTTACGCACTGCGAGAACGATCGGCAAGATAAATAAATAATTTCCATGCTGGCAGCATTCCACTCTCCTTAGCCTATTTGCAGTAAGAGTTTTTTTCGGCTCTCTGTTTTCTGCTGTAATAATTCAGACTGACAAACTCTTCCTCTTGAATGAAGTTGGCGACACACTTTTGTTTTACTCAGCTGCTCACAATCAGTCCGTTTGTCTAAAGTTAGCGGCACAAGATCAGTCCAGTCTGTGCGGAAGCAGAGTCAAATGATGGCCAAACGCCCCCTCTCATGGGGACGCGCACAGAGCCTGAAGCTGAAACCCTCGTTCAACATAAGAGGTTGATAACTGCCTTCGTGATACCGGTTAGCTCTGAGCGAGGGTATGTGTTATGTTGAACCAGATAAAAAAAAGAGAGCCGGGCTCTGTTGAGTTTGCTTTGTAGTATACCCCTCTGATCTGTTGTCTGGTTTACAAAGTAAAAAACAAACATCATGGTTTTATTCCTTCGCCATGCCCCCAAAAATTCCCCTAAAGAAGGGCTGTATGACAGCAGGAAGCTCCCGGCTTCCCCTGTGCTGCATTCAGTGGGAGTTTGCTATCGTAATAAGCCATTAGGACCGTTGGTACAGTCTAGTCAAGGCATAGCGCTATAATATTAACATAATTAGCATTATTACAGACAACAAAACTTAAAATAACAATTATTTCACGTGTAATCAGCTTACATAGAGACTGAGTGAGGTAAAGATATATATCAGGGCATGATATCTCTGGCCAATGGGTCGGATCATTGCGCCAGCTTGATGCTGAGAGACCAAAAAGACATGGTTTTAGATTGATCAAATTAATAATTTATAAGTGTCTTTAACGTTATCCAGCTGGAGTTGTTGTAAACGATCTTGACATTGTGTCTGTCGATCACATTTTAACTTATTTACCTCTGACTGTTTTCTGTTTTGTGCTGTTTTGGACCGCAATTTTGCATTATAGTCAATGGCACGATCACTTTGTTTTCCCCCAAAGGGGGCGTGGTCGGAACGTTGATTGCCGACCTGATGTATCGCAGCCTGTGTTACGAGCGCCTTCCTGTGGTGTTAAGAGGCTATTGCACTTAAGGATGTATGTGGAAATTGTTTCATATGAAGACTAGATTTATTTTAGGATTTATAAATCAGTTATCAGTATTGTGTGTGGACTGAATGTTTAACTGGAAGTAGCTGAGAAGTTCAATCTACGTGTCAGTTAATAGAAACCTTAGTAATGAAATGAAGCCAATCAGAAAATAGAGTATTAACAAAGAAAATGATAAAAAATGTATCTTGACTCTGTAAACTCATGATCATTTTAGTAATCAGATTAAGATTAATTTTATGGCCCCAAAAATAATGTGCACTGCAGCAAACACCACTATAGATTTATGAAAAGTCACATTCAACTGTTGCCGTCATAGACGAAAAGCTGTTATCAAACAGAGGCATCAATATAATTTTTTTTACATTTAAGCATTAGCTAACCAGACACCATGGTATGTTCTCAGTGAAACCTTAACGGTGATAAGATGTGTATAGTTGAACATTATTAGAACAAAACACATTTGATCTACTGGAGGACAATTTGTCTTCTGCTCTCCTTCCATAAAAACAACAGAATGCACAGTTTTCTTTTTATAACAAACCAAACACACACCTACAAGTATTCACCTGCCTAGCATGGTGGTGGAACATCAACATTACTTACAGAGAAAACCCCAATAATAGCCTACTAAACTCAAACATTGTCTTGATAGAAAACCCACATGTGCTGTTGTAAATTAATCTTGTAATGTATTAATTAACCTGAAAGAAAAAGAAGCACTTTGGTTATGATGCATACATTATTATCTAAAGGGGAGCTGGAAAACATTAAGTTATTACAAACCAACATGAAGGAAGAGAAAAGATAGATGTAAAATTTACTTGACCCAGCAGGTGGAGCCTTCAATTTTTCTGATTATTAAGCCGCGAACACACCGAGATTACATACAAAGTCAATGTACTAGCGCGTGGCCGCGCGTCCACCCAAGAATCGGCGGCGGCCGCGCGTCATCGAAGCGCGTGAATCGAAGGCGCTACCATTTGCGGCGCGGCCAACATATGCAGCAAACGCAGAAGATGAAAATATTTATCTTTTTGGCGTCGCCGCGCCACGATAGCCAATCAGCGTTGAGATTGCCCGGTGGTCTGCAAGACGAGGTGGGCGTGTGGAGTGAGGACATTGGGCTTCCAATACATTCTGCAAATATGTGTATTTTGCATCTGTTTAGCTGTTGGTTGTACTTTAGCCAAGGTAGCGCCGGTTAGCATAGTGAAACTCACCCAGCTGTGTGCCGTTCCGGAGGATAATATGAACCCAAACTTGACGGCAGTGTCCATGTGGAATTCCAATATAGTACAGTGATGCACCGGTGTTGTCCTCCGTCAGCCGGCACACTTTCACTTTCAGGTAGGCTGATGTCTGCCTTTATTTGTGCCGCTGAGCACACACTGCTGGTCTTAATGTGTTTAGTATGTTGCTGAATTGCTGTTAATGTTATTGTTGTTGTTGCACCGTAAGTGTGACGGGTCTGATCTCGGCGCCAGGAATATATGGCCGGCAACCGCGGCGGCTGCTGCAGTGAATATGGCCCAATATGACCAAGCAGCGAGCCTCCTGCGTTCACGCGGCCAACCGCCGCAGGGGGCCAGTGCGGTGTGTTCCCAGCTTTATTGTGTGGCCTTAATCAAACCTTAGGTTTCATTAATATCAAGTTTTGAGATGATCAAAACGTGTACAGTTAAGTTATAGCAAAAACATTTTAACCTACTGAGTCAAATAACTATCGCATGTTGGTCAAACAAATGCTCATATCAATCTCAAAGCTGCTCTTGGAGGTCTCAAGACAATGATAACACAAGAAGCAAAGAGGAGACAGGGGCGCTCTCTCACGCGGCTTTGAGCGGTCGGCCGGAGGACCGAGTCCTGCTCGCAGTTTTAATTAATGTTGGTTTTGATGGTGTGTTTTTTTAGAACGAGTATTCGAATACTCGCTCTGAAAATCCAACGAGTATTCGAAGCCAGTCCTACAAGCATGACAGTGTGTGGCCAAGAGCTACACACGCACCTACCTACACACACACACACACACACACACACACACACACACACACACACACACACACACACACACACACACACACACACACACACACACACACACACACACACACTAGCATGCTTCATTTAAGTAAAGCAGAGTACATAATGCAGTGGAAGCTGTCACCTCCCTTCAGCCATCATCATTAGGAACACCACTGTTCATGAACATTTACTTATATTTATCTATGTTTATTTTTATTTTCTGGGTGTGATGTTTTGCTTGTGGTGTAATGGTGCTCTTAAGTGGCAACACAAACCTTATTAAGTGCTGCCTTTGGTCCATTTGTCGGATAAGGATGTGTCTCAATTATGGGTAAAGGATTGGAATTTAACATTGTTTCACATTTACATTTCTATTTTTACCCCACAGTACTCGCTGTTGTTTTTATTTTGAGTGCCAGAATGCCAAAAGCTTATTCCCGATTCATGTAATGTATAAGCTACAATAAGGTATTGTATCTACAATTTGTACATGCTGAAAGAAGAAATAACACAATTCTTATTTTGGAAAATCTGAATGAATGAGCAGTACAACGGGCACAACACTTAATGAAGATCATGATTGAGTATAGTATGATAGAGCTGGGACCATATTTCTTAGGTAATGTCTTCAATCTTTGCAAGAGCAAAGTGACAGCAAAGGAAACTAAACAGTAACATAAAGTGGTATAGCTCAAACTGAAGATTGCAACTAAAGACTTTGCTGAGTTTTTCCAATGGAGAGACCACAGATTCATAGTACAATCCTGCTCTCCAGTGGGCGGTTGACAAATGTGCTGGTAAGCTGCACAGTGCCTGGGTCTTTGATAATGTTCACAATATCCTCCTCCTCATCATCATCATCTTTATTATTAGACTCAAGGTCCATTTAAAAAACATACAATACAAGAAATAGACAACACACACATATCATTGGTGTTAAACCAAGTTTATTAAATCCAACATTTTCATCAATAAGTCATAGAATGTGCCTTTCAATCATTGTATAGAGAATGCTTTTGTTTGTGTGTGCTTTCCGTATTTAATGTTCCTGAAGCGATGAGAAGTGTATGTTTCTGTATGCTCCTCTGACAATTCAATAAACACAAAAAAACATTTGCATGGACCACCATAGGGGAAAGATGGGAGAGAGAAAAAAAAAGATATATATATATATATATATATATATATATATATATATATATATAGTGAGCCACCCCCTGTATCTAGGCAACGGAAAACATTTGTGGTCATGTGAGATATATGTTTTCAAGCCCCTCTCATTTCCCCATGGCCCTGAAAGAGAGGACCTCATGGTGCTGTGGTAAGCATGTTTTTTTTTCACCAAAATAGGTATTTTGCATGTAAAAGTAAATTTTCTTGCTGTCAACTTAATCAACTGTTGTGCCAAAGCAAATGTATTCACGTAGAAACACTTCTATCATACATGTTGATGAAATACCAACATATAAAAACCATGTGATGATATTAGCTAAAGATTAGCCTGAAATGCTAAGAGAGGTAGTTTTTTCTCAAATTGTGGTGGTGGGGCACAAGTTAAGTGTAGTCTTAAACATATGTTAATGTAATATTACATAACATATGTTTTATTTTAATGTCATACACATTGTAGAAAAGCCATCATGCCAAGGAAATACACCAGGAAGACGACCTGTGGCAACCATACAGAAAGAGCACCTTCTCATCTTTCCCTGTAATCTTCAGGGCTGGAATGTAGAGTAGGCCTAGTTGTAGAGTATGACTGGCTGATGTTATAATTCAGTTGGGTCTTCTCCTGTGTTGTGAGTCCCAGGCTGTTTCTTATTTTCTTATTTAATTATTTCAGGACAATGCACATTGATAAACATAGTCATTCCAACATGTACATGTGCCAGATTGTAGCCCAGGGGCTAATTTCCATCTGTTGTCCATAGGCAGGTGGATGTTACAGTAAAAGCAATACAAAAGATATACAACAAATACATAACATGAAAAGGTTCTATAAAAAGCAAGGACAAACATAAGTATTGGTTAAAAAGGAAATACAATTCAATAGAAAGTGGGCCGATACAGTGCAGTGTTATATGTGGTTACATGTTTGGTTATCAGTAAGCCATGTATTTATTTTGCGCTTAAAAGTGGGACAAGCCCTTATAGTTGGAGGTAGTGTGTTCCATAATGCAGTTCTCGCTGGTTCTGATTTTCCTATGCTTTGACCCCAGACACAAGCTGGCTCTAAGGGTCCTGTGTTCTGACCCCCAGACTGTGTTCTAATCTAACTGGTTCTATCTTTCATTTGAATCTTATTAAAACCTTTTGAATTATAATATGTTTTATTTGATTTTGTTCAGAGTTGCTTTCAAGTGTTTAGAAAATTAGCTTTGCTTAATTGACCAAACCCCATCATTCTTTTACTAGTCCGTCATTAGTTCTGGAATGTGTGGCTAGCTTTCAGGATTTTAACTTCTTACAATATTTGTTGTTATGGTAGTTTCAGAGTGGAAAAAGTAAGTGGTTCACTCTACCCCCTTGATTTTTCTGGTCTGTCTCAGTTTACCCCACAGCTGGGGTAAAGTGAGCCACATGACAACTTTTTTTAAAACAATCATATTTTCACTGCCCTTTGTCTTGAAAAAATTCTGCTAATGCCCATTTCTAGGAAACACCCTGAATTAATGGGAAATGTGTTAATTTGAGTGATAGATCATTTTAGCTCGCTTAGAGGGGAGCAAATGTAAAAAGTGGCTCAGATTACCCAGTTCTCCCCTATATCTCTTTTTTTTTTTTTTTTTTTAAACCCACTGCTACTATTGTCTATAAAAATATAACTATGTTATAGCAGAAAGGAATAACAGACTTCGATCAGTGCATATTAAGGCTGCACTATCTTACTGCTACAACTAGAGAGCACCCACGCTCTTTATTAGCAATATTTATTCATGTAAGTATGTCCTCTACGCTTCCCAGGATAAGAGACAGTTATCCACAAAAGAGGATCAGGGATGTGTGTTTAGGAGCAGGACAGCCCTGGGGACAGATGTTGCTTTCCTCCTCTGTGTGATGCAGCATGGGCAGCGAGGTCTGAGTCCTGAAGGGAGCCACTCGAACACGGGAAACATGATGTGAGATGGATCCTGTTAAATCCTCCGGGCTGATTTCAGTGTCGGCTGTTCACATAGGCCGGAAGGACATCGGACAGTATGTCCAATGATTTTTGAGCTGACTTTGGCTTTGTTCATCAGGCGGTGTCTGTCTGCAGTGTGATTGATGGAAACCAGCGGGTGATGAAAAAGGTTATTATGCTTTCAATAAAGGAGTAGTAGAATATTGTGAGGATGTTTTTGCTGTCAAATTCTCTTTGTTTCCTGAGTAGATATTGTCGCTATTGGCATTTTCTGAGGTTCTCCTCTGTGTCAGAGGAAAATCTGAGTAGGTTGTCAAATATTGTGCCCAGGTATTTGTGCTCCTCCACAATCTGCACTGGCCAAAGTTTATCATTCATAGAGTGAGTTGGTGGTCCAGGTGAAAGCGGCTGATCAGTCTCTCAGCTAAGATGTGTGGCTGCACGGTTGGCTGGGGGTTTCCAGGTGCTTGTGGATGGTGTCCATAACAAATAACTTTGCATCATCAACCCACTCTGCCAGCCCGGTATGCAAACTGGGGTGGATCAACTAAAGCAGGGGTGTCCAAACTACGGCCCTCACCCCAGGAACACACATCCTACCTCTATTGCACGTCTGCCTCTGAATTATTTTTCGCCGACCGTGTTAAAGGATCACTCCCCGGTGGAACCATGAAGGTGTATTGAACTCTATGCTCCTATGTAGTATAAATGTGCAAAAATTTTAGAAATCGGTTCATCCTAGCCTGAGAAAAGGCAAAAAGAGTGTTTTTATGGTCTCTCTGGCTGTCTCTGCCTCTAAAGTCAGAAATCCTGCTACTACCACAATGCACTGCGCTCGCAGTCCTCCTAGGCCCCGCCCACATTTCCCTTTTAGTCTCGTCTCGTGTCACATGCTGCGCGCTGTCAACAAAGCTAGCCTAGCCTTCAAACCGGACTCGGAAGCTAAAAATTCTGGGCAAGAAGAGGACACTGGACGGGAGGAACGTATGCGGACCGGGACCTTTCTTTATATGTCCATGACCGGGACCCTGTGTCGTAGACTTTTCTAATGCACCACCTCCTGCAGAACGCACTCGCGTACAGGTAAGACTTTCAACCTAGACTATATTTCTGTTCACACAGTATGCAATTATAGCTGCTGTCGGGGGGCTTGCTAAACTGTTTCAGAAACAGACTAATGTAACAACCGTTTGTAAGGCAACTAAAGAAAAAAGTTTTCAAAGCTAACGTTTCACTTATAGTAGTAACTGTCGTGTTTTATGGTGATTTCAGAATCCGATGTCAGTCTCCCACTCAACTGCAACCAGTGCCCACACCAAGGAGGCTGCAGTGAGCTTCACAGAGGATATCAGACCCCTACCTCCGCAGCATCCCATCCAGGCTCTGCTACTATGTCCACCTTTAGACCTATTGTAAATATTTTGTTTGTAGCTCATCCTTTATATCTTATCTTTATCATGTTCGTATATTGGACATTTTACTTTTAAGAAGTGTCTCATTGTGTGTTACCTGGTTTCTATAGCATTGAGCATGATGTCATAAGATGTTGCTTTGTAAACAATAAAATATCTTATGTTGTTGCATCTTACCTTGGACTCCTGTCTTTTATTCGCTTTTAAATGTTTTATAATGTGTTTTATGTATTCTAATCTTGCCCCTGTAAAGCACTTTGAGTGGCCTTGTGTCTGAATTGTGCTATAGAAATAAACTTGCCTTGCTCCACACCATGTTCACCATTACAGACTTGTTGGTTGGAGGCTGAACAATAGTTACTGATTTTGATGCACAGATTATTGTATGTCATATTGTTTTTAATCTACAATTTATGAGGTAAAATATGTTATAAAATCACAAGGCTGCAAGGTAGGTCCAGCATACTGACAATCACAGGAAAAAATACAGATAAACCAGAAAAATAACAGCTATCGAATATATTACAATGAAGTACTTCAGGTCACATTTCTATATTGATAGCATAACATTGTTTTGCTTATTTATTGAATACAGTAGCTCAGCATGAAGTTTGTCCTCAACCTTTTGATTAAAATGAGACCATCCACGAGTAATATGGTTGCTCACAGCAATAAGGTTAGCGGTTAACTCGTTAGCTTTCAATGTAAACAGTCCGGCAAGCTATTGTTACACTACACACATTAATCAGCTTATTATTTCAACGACCCTTGGGTGAATATAGTCATGCCATACACCGTTAGAAAGCTTAGATTGTCATGATTGAAACGAGACCATACACGTAATAATATGGTCAATGTAAACAGACACATTTGCTTATTTATTGAATACAGTAGCTCAGCATCTGAAGATTGTCCTCAACCTTTTACCCCAGTAGAAATGAGTATTTCTCTAATAGTACTCGAGTTGTGGTTAGTAGACAAACCACAGCAACCAACTTGAATTCAAAGTTTTAATCGCAAAAAATATGAACAACTATTTATCAAAATAAAATGTGTAGTGTGTTGGCTCCGTTCATTCTGGTCACAGCTGCTCTTGTCTCTTGATAGCCATGGTCCTGGGTCTCTCTCTTTGCAGGATTCACGCCAGGAAATGGCATGAATCGGCGATATTGTCTATAAAACATTGAGCAAAACATTAGTAAGGCCAGCTAATTTTAGCCTGCAGTAGCTTACATGAAAAATAACTGCAAGCTACGTCACGTTAGTTTTGCTGCCCATGTTACCAAAAATAGGAAAACATAGTGCCAATAAGACATTTTAAAACAGAATTCAAAACTGTAATAATATAACAAGTGTGCCGTGTTTACGCCCGGGTCACACCAATACGTCTGTGCACTAGCTGCATCTAGACTAACTCGCAGTTTTTTCACCCCACACAGTCAGTGTCTAACTGCTGCAGCGCTGCTTTTACCAGCCTGTTGCTACATGAGTTTTTCTATGATAATTCCCATTAATGAAGCGCTGTGTAGCTACTCTGACCTGCTAACACAAGCACCGGGGAAAAAGAAATGCAAAGGCAAGATGTGTGGCGGTGATGAATGAGTAAAAATAAAAACTTACTGTGTTGTGGTCGACGTCCGTCTCTCCCCGCGGCCTGTGGCTGGCGCCTCCAGTTCAACTTCTCAATACTGAAATATGTCTACGGGGTCCCTCTCTCCATATGTGGAGCAAAGCTACGGTGAAGTTTCTAACAGTGAACGCTGCGAACACACTAGGCTCTGGGGCTCCTCTTCCACAGCATGAAGTAGCTGCTAGTGTAGCTACAGCTAGCTTCTCCTCTTCCTCCTGACGACTATCACCTCTCTTCCTCGCTGTAATCCGGTGTATACAGGTAGACACGAATGTCCGTTCACTGCAGTAAACATTAAAAATCCCCTTCAGGCTTTTCTAATGGAACATTTCCTTCTGCCATGATCGGTGTTTCGGCTTCTCGCTTAGCGGGGAAGAAACATGGCGGACCTTCTGTTTACATCTCGTGAGGGAGGTCCCGCCTCCCTCATTCCTTATTGGTTGGCATAAAAATGTGCGGAATTAGAGGGTCTGTAGTCTTCGGGCCCAACATAGCTTGCTCGGGAATGACGCGAAACGCGTCATTACCGAGCAAGCCTATGTAAAATGTGGGGTGTGGATATCAGGAAAGCTGGGCCATGTGAAGAGTGAGTCAAGACAAACCTCTTTCCTTACATATAAATAGCCATTTTATAATGATAGAACGCAGGTTCAATATGGGGGAAGTATTCCTTTAACACAATACAGGGGTCACACATTCAACCTTGGACGCGCTGTCGTCGGGGGCGCTTCTCAGGCGGCTCACCTATTTTTGGGGGGAGATGCGCGTCTCTCTCGGGTCTCTCTGCTTTAACTCATAGGCTGTGTCTTGATTCAGGGGTTGCAGCCTACGTACACAGCAAAATCTGCAGTGTTAAATAGTGTTAATATTTCAGTGTTAATTATTTTGAGTTGCTTAGTGTTGATTTTGGTGTTATTTTAACACTTGCAGTGCTAAAATAGCGCTGTGCGTGGTGTTGTTTAAGAGAGTTGATTGTATGCACCCTCAACGGAGTTAATCTCGGAGTTAATTCCATATCCGGTTTTATGGCGCTCATTTTCTTGAACGCGGCCATTGCAGGCTGTGTCTTGATTCAGGTATTGCACCCTTGGTAGGACGCAGTCTCGCGGTCTATGAAGGCTATAGCCTATGAAGGCCGATTTTAAGGCCGGTTTTAAGGCCAACGAGCCTTGTTAAGTGAGACGGTCTCCGCAGGTCTCCGTTTACGAGCATTTCCGGTTTACGTAACAAGCCGTTACCTTGCGTGACGACTCGCTCCTGTGCTGCCTAGCAACCCTGATTGCTGCCAACGGAGGAAAAAAGAAAAAGAAGTTGCCTACCAGACGAAAAGAAAAAAAAGTACAAGAAAAAAAGAAAGGAAGATAAAAGTTAAGAAGATGGAGCAACACGTTGCTGTTTTGTTATTTTTTATTTTATTTTATTCAATTTCTGAAAAAAAAACGCAATGAATCTTGGGATATGTTGGGCCACGAAGGATACATCTGATGCAGCCTTCATAACCGTGAAACGAAGGCTGCATTTCACGGCTGCATATGAGGAGCCTTGCAAGGAGCCTTGCAAATGGGACAGCCTTTGCGCGCCGCTATGACGCAATCGGTCTTCAAATGCAGCCTTCGTAGACCGCAACCCCTGAATCAAGACACAGCCGCAGTCTCGGGAGAGAAAGCCAGAGAAAGCACAGCTTCTGGAAGGGGAACGTAATATACTATTTGAAAAGGTAAGGACCAGACATATTTAATTATTTAGCAAGTTACTCTTTATATAAAAATGAGTGTTCATACATTATGTGCTGCAAATGTGTTGAAGCTGGTGAGGATATTAATGCTAATTTTGCTTTGGCTACATTAGCAAACTAGCACCAAATAATGGGTGAATGTTTCGCAATTTCAATAGTTAATGAACTGGCTTTTTTATGTATTTATTTGTACTCGTTTTATTTAGTGCTAATGTTAAAGTTCTAATTAATAAGACTGACTTAGCAGGGCTAACCAAGCTGTAGCTATTTAGCTAGCCAGGCTGGGTAAACTATCTATGCTAATGTATTTTCTACAGAAGTGTAACACAATAGAGAAAAGAGTGGAGGAGAGACATAATCTGTCAGCATGTTTGATGCCTGGATCTTCTTTGCAATATTGTTAATGAGCTGCAATGTTTAATAAAAAAAAAAATACTATTTTGTTTGAACTATTTCTAATACTTCAACATATCGTCAACATATTTCTCCAAATGTAAACACAGTAGATGTATCCTGTAGCAATGGGTTTTTTCTTAAAGTTGAGTTAAAATAAATTTCAAACTTGGTTTAAATGAATCCTTGGTGTTGATTTAACTCTCAGTGTCAAATTTAACACTTTCTTGGTGTTTATATAATCCTCACCAAACTGGAGTGAAAATAACACTTTTGACAGTGTTAATATTTTAACTCTTAAATAGTGTTAGATATTTAACACTCGTAGTGTTAGTGAGTAACACCATATAGTGTTAACAATACACCTTAAAGTGTTAAAAATCAACACTGTCAGTGTTAAATATTTAACACTTTCAAAAGTGTTACTTTAACTCCAACTTGGTGAGCTTTATATAAACACCAAGAAAGTGTTAAATTTGACTCTATGAGAGTTAAATTAACACTTTGGATTTTGCTGTGTAGGCTGCATTTGAAGACCGATTGCGTCATAGCGGCGCGCAAAGGCTGTCCCATTTGCAAGGCTCCTTGCAAGGCTCCTCATATGCAGCCGTGAAATGCAGCCTTCGTTTCACGGTTTTGAAGGCTGCATCAGATGTATCCTTCGTGGCCCAACATATCAAGATTCATTGCGTTTTTTTCAGAGATTGCATAAAATAAAATAAAAAATAACAAAACAGCAACGTGTTGTTCCATCTTCTTAACTTTTATCTTCCTTTCTTTTTTTCTTGTACTTTTTTTTCTTTTCGTCTGGTAGGCAACTTCTTTTTTCCTCCATTGATTCATCAGGGTTGCTAGGCAGCACAGGAGCGGCTAGTCGTCACGCAAGGTAACGGCTTGTTACGTAAACCGGAAATGCTCGTAAACGGAGACCTGCGGAGACCGTCTCATTTAACAAGGCTCGTTGGCCTTGGAATCGGCCTTCATAGACCGCGAGACTGCGTCCTACCAAGTGCGTGGTCTCTGTAGTGGGACATGGCCATAGAGAAATACTCTGTTGACAGTCATATTGACCTCATACCAGCAGCATTCACTGCAGTTTCAGGATTTCCCGGTTTGATTCTTTCAAAATAAAGCTCCCCACAAAAGAAAATGTGAAGAAGTAAAGAAAAATAAGTCAACGGGGCACTAAGATTACTGTCGAAACTTAATATTAATCATCTATGAGAACTCTATGTTACGGTGAGTGGCAGGCAGGCAGGCAAGCAGGACCCAAATGCAGACGTAAAGTGAAAGATCATTTATTTAGCTCCAAAAACAGGCATAAACACAAAATCTCCAGATGGCAAAATAGGCCACAAGGCAGAGACGCAGAGACACAGGTAACAAGAACTCACCAAACACCATAATGAACCGACCAGGAACAAAGGAACACAAAGAGTATATATACAAGACATAACGAGACAGGTGAAACACATCAGGGAAGGGAACAGCACTCAACATGAGGGAAGCTAGACAGGACATGGGGAGGAAACAAGACAGACTTACCAAAATAAAACAGGAAACCACAAAAACCAAGCCAGGACAAGACGTACCCCAAAAAAGCACGAGAGAGGCAGCAGTAACAGACCCAGACGCGCTCCAGAGGTAGACGCAGGATGTGTGTTCCAGGGGTCAGGCCAACTGCGTCCTGTAAACCATTTTTAATTGGCCCGCATTCTAAAAATATCATGGAATATGGCCCTCCTCTCCGAAAAGAAGCTGTAGATGTATTGATACGAGAAAAAAGTCTGACTTTTCTTATGCCTAGATGGCGTAGTGGTTAAAGGCCTACTTCACCGGTTTGAATATGAAAGTGTATTGAATTCTGAGATCCTATGTAGTATAAATGTGCAACAAAAATTAAAATCGGTTCATCCTAGCCTGAGAAAAGGCAGAAGGAGTGTTTTTTTTAACCCTATATTTCTCTTTCTCGTGACATCACAGAAAGAGAAATATAGGGTTAAAAAAAAACGTACTTTGTAAATATTACTGTGATGTCTTCTGTGACATCACAGTAATATTTACAAAGTACGTTTTTTTTTAACCCGAGGGAGAGCGGGGCTCGAGTCCTGGTGAGTGCAAAATATGACTTATTCCCTGGAAATACGCCGTTATAAGTAAAACTACTTGATAAATTCAGTCAATTAAAGTTGATAAAATTATCTATCAAACAGTAATTAGTGTGTCAACAAGCCAATTAACTTAATGCATAACAATCTTGAAATATCCTCCTGACTACCAGCAGTTCAAATTTGTCCTCTGTGGAGGACATTTGTAAACCTGAATATCTCTCACCCACAGCATACTACTGCATTAACTCCTTTTGCTATCTACAGAGGACATTTAGGGCTTTCCAATGATACCAAATGTGAGGGGGTGGGGCTTTGGTATCTTTCACTTCCTCATTCTGGAAAATGGCGTCCGTCAGTGCAAGCACATTTTACGGGAAAAGGAAAAGTAAGTGCATGATACTTTTTATTGAGAAAATTTTGACTTGAAATGTTGTTGAAATATTTTATATAAGTCTCTTTACAACACTTTAAAACATTTTCTGAATTATTTTAGCTGTGTTTCAGCATAGTATTTACATGTTTAAAAAATTTCCTCCGTAGTGGACATTTGTAGTTATTTCTTCCATTTTGTTCTGTCTTTTTTCAAATTAAAAGAAAGGGAGTCATACTCAGAAGCAAAGAGAATTTTAAATCGAATTGTTGATGGAGACTCAGATATTGAGTTGTCCGATGAGGAAGATCAAGATGCAGTGTTTCAGCCAGAAGCAGAGGAAGAAGATTCAGAGAGCTCTGAGAATGAAACTCAGGCAGGGCAAGCAGATGCAGAGGAGTCAGATCAAGCAGAACAGTCCACATCTATGTCCAGTCGGCGTCCACTGTGGAGCAAGAATTTAAAGTACACATTGATATTATATATATATATATTTTTAAAAGTAACTTATTTTTGTTAACAATTGAGAGTCATTTTAAACTTGTTTTTCTCCCTTTATTGGCTTTCTTTAGATTTGAATTCCAACTCGATGATCCTCCCATTGCTCAGAACAATGATGCCATGACACGCCAAAACTGGACTCCAATTAATTATTTCAAGCAGTACATCGATGACACCCTGTTTGAGGAAATGGCCCTGTGCACTAATCAACGTGAAGTCCTTGTGTCTGGAGCATCACTAAATACCACTCCTGAAGAACTGAAGACTTTCTTTGGGAATTCTATTTACATGAGCTGTCTGGGATATCCAAACATTCAAATGTATTGGGCCTCAAATACCAGAGTTCAAATTGTGACAGACTCCATGACCAGAAATCGGTTTTACAAGCTGAGAAATTCCATTAAGATTGTCAACGACCTTGATGTGTCAGGCGATGAGAAAACAAATGATCTCTTGTGGAGAATCAGGCCCCTCTTGACCAAAGTAAGGCAAGGATGTCTGAGTCAGCCTAGAACAGGAAAGTTATGCATTGATGAGCAAATGATTCCATTTACTGGACGATGCCCAGTGCGCCAGTATGTACCGGGCAAACCACATCCAACTGGATTGAAGGTGTTTGTCTTGGCCGCACCAACCGGTCTGGTCTTAGACTTTGTAGTCTACCAAGGCAAGACTACCTTCAGAGTTACTGAAGGAAAGGGCATTGGAGAGCAAGCGGTTCTTCATTTGGTAGAGTCTGTTCCCCAAGGAACCCACCTGTTCTTTGACAGGTTCTTCACAACAGTCAACCTCCTTGACACCCTGATGGCAAAAGGACTGACAGGGACAGGAACCCTCATGAAAAACAGGGTGCCAAAGGAGTGCAAGATCGTAGAGGATAAACCCTTCAAAAAGAAAGGAAGAGGGGCCTCAGAGATGGTAATCCGAAGAAGCTCTCCTGAACCTGCTGTGATTAAGTGGTTGGACAACAAGCCAGTTGCCATGGCATCCTCTGCGTATGGCATCGAACCTCAGGACACACGCAGAAGATGGTCCAAGAAAGAGAAAAGGTTTGTCCAGGTCTCAAGGCCACTGGCCATTGCTGAGTACAACACCAACATGGGAGGTGTGGACTTGGTTGATTGTATGTTGAGTTTCTACAGGATGGCCTCTCGCACTCGGAAATGGACAGTGCGTGCAGTTTTCCACTTTTTTGACCTGGCAATCACCAACTCCTGGCTTCAATACAAGAGTGACTTCCAGTTTCTGGGGAAGAAACCGCTGAAGTTCCTTGACTTCAAACTTCTCCTTGGTGAAGACTTGATAACTCGGGCCCAAGCAGGAATTGCAAGTGACAGCGAGGATGACTACACCCCCCCACGTCAAAAGTGGAAACCGCAGCCAAATGCAGCTCTGAGACACTACGGCGCCATCCATCTTCCAGAAATGGTGGACGAAACGCATGCATCAAGATGTCGCAGATCCGACTGCAAGAGCAAAACATACGTGATGTGCACAAAGTGCAAGGTATTCCTTTGTGTTTCCAAGAAGGGGAATTGCTTTTTGAAGTATCATACTAAATAAGCTAAATGATGGACAGTTACGTGGATGTTAAACCCTGGTGTTTATCAAGGTTCAGTTTCACATACAGCGTTCCGATGTCCACTGGGGACACAAGATGTCTTAAAAGCACAAGAAAGCAAAAGAAAAAAGCAAAAGTGATGATGGACGGTTTGATGTTAAACCCTGTTTTTTTCTTTGGGTCTAACTGGTTGCCATCAAGGTTCAATTTCACGTACGGAGTTTCCGATGCCTACTGTGGACATATGATGAAAGGAAAAAGCACAACAAAGCAAAAAAAAAGGAACGCAAAAGTGATGATGAACAGTTATTTGGATGTTAAACTCATTTGTCATGTTGACTTTTTTGATATTTGCTTTGGGACTAACTAGTTGCCATGAAGGTTCCGTTTCACATGTATCGTGTTCCAATGTCCACTGCAGAGGACACATGATATCTTGAAAATAAAAACTTAAAAAAAAAAAAAAAAAAATTTCAGTATTCTAATTACCTTACAAGGCCTGGGGATTTAAAAAATAAATGTGATGGGACAATATTTTTTTTCCTGGTAGTCAGGAGGATATAGCCTATGCATCCCTTTTCCCCCAGGTGTGAGGAGTTTATATATTCCCTGAGACCCCTGTGCTCTGTGCTGCTCATTGTCTTGCCCTAGGAGATTGTGAGAGGTTCTAACCCTAACCCAAACACACCAGTAAGCGAACAATATCTTGGTTCCAGACCAACAAGATTAACGTTATGGAGTGGCCAGCCCAATCCCTGGACCTTAATCCAATAGAAAACCTATGTGGTGATGTAGAAATTGCGATGGCAGGACATTTAGAAAAGGAATTAGACCCCCATCCGTATGAAGGGAGCCTTTTACAATTCATGGCAACTCTCAATCTGATTGGCTGAGAGTTTTGGATAAAATGTTAGTAACAGCATAGTACTAACAGACACCTATTATACAGTGGCGTCGCTAGGCTGTTTTATTCGGGGCTAAAGCCCCGGATCTAATTTGATTAGCCCCAAATCTAATTTTGAAAAAAAAAAAAAAAATCGAATTTCAGACGGTCCTTGAACGCCCCTCATTTACCAGAACAGACTAGAGCAACAAGTGCGTCAGTACACTTCCAGGGTGTCCGCGGAGTCTTAAAAAGTCTTAAAAAGTCTTAAATTCATTTTTCTAAATTTAAGGCCTTAAAAAGTCTTAAATTCATTAAAAATGTGATATGCTGGTCTTAAATCCATTACTCAAAGGTCTTAAATTTGTCGGGGCAGGACTATTCATTGTTAGCCTATTTTTTCTTCCACGACTTTCCGAGAAGGAGCTACTTTCTAACTAACGGCTGATATAAAAGTCCGACACTAGAGGCAGTACGGCCGTGTGTGGCTGTGATCCGCATATAAACGTAACATAGAAGAAGAATGTGTGTCCCCTGCCTCCGAATTTGAAGTCGGTCATGTTAAAGCAAGAAAGGGGAGAACGACCCAGCGAAATGCATGCCCAGCTTTTATAAATTCAGTGAGGTGGAGGGAGGACGACAAATATCATGGCTGGCTTTATTCACCCCGCGACCACACACTGCCGCTACTCCGTAGGTGTGCAACCACCCGCCCGCTGGCGATGTAGGTAGGCTACTGACCCAAACGCAACTCACACAGAAACAAACAGATTGATGTGTTTAGTAATTTTATTTATTTATCTATATTTATTAATTAATAGCTGCTCATCAGACGGTCACATTCAGGTCGCTTTGCTGTGAGCTCACAGAGTGAGACGCGAGTCTCTGCTTCTCTCTGTCTGTTGCTTTATTTCCAGTGTTGCCAACTCTTCAGTAAGGAAAGTCGCTATTGGCTGTCCAAAAAGTCGCTAGAAGTCGCCAAATGACGTCATCGCCTAATTTGCATATTTGTAGATGACGTCATCGCCTAATTTGCATATCTGTAGACAGGGGTTTTATACAGTAATATTTGAATATGAGGTTCTAGTGTTATGAACGTGACAATTGCATAAACAACCAACGTGGTAATGTTAAGTTTAGCAGTAATCATACATGCTCATGGTTTAAAAAAGCACTGCATAACATTTTTAATTGCACTACTCGTAGACTGTTGAAGAGGTGGGAAAAGCTTCTAACTGCTAATAGTGATGCTAACGGAACACGAGCGGAGAGGTGTATCTCCTGCTCTGACCGCGGGACGCGGATTCATTTGCAGCTTGGATGCTGAGCCGAGCTGGGAGGGACTTCTGCGCGAGGAATGAGGCCGCCTGTAAGTGCTTGGAAACGGGGAAGGGAGGGGCCACGCAGGCACCTGCTGCTCGTTGTGAAGAGTCATAGCGATACGTGTTTTCACTTCAAAAAGTCGCCAAAAATCGCCAATAACTCCAGAAAAGAAGCTAGATTTGTCGCTTGTCGCTTTTTTGAAAAAAAGTCGCCAAAGGGGTCTGAAAAGTCGCTAAATCTAGCGACAAAATCGCTAAGTTGGCAACACTGTTTATTTCTCTCCACTCTGCCCTCCTCTCTGACGGCTAGTTAAGAACTATTGACGATCGTCCCGTCAATCGCAGACAGTAGCCTACATTTCCATCACCATTCGGTACAACCCTAATACCCGCAGTTTATTAACCTGGCTGCCTGCAACAATATGAAGAAAATAAAACATTTCGCAAATTACCGCAGGTCCCGTGGGCATCCCCCAGTTATGCAAACCTGTATACAGTAGCCTATGCTATGCCTACTTTACAGTAGCCTATTTCCCGATTTTGAAAGTGCAAAAACATTCACCTGTGGAACCAATTTTTAAATAGTTTCTGCCATAAGTTCTGAAAAATAAAGTTAATGGATTAAGTTTGTTGTTTATTGAATAAGTAGGCTAATTAAAATTTGAAAGACATTCTTCCCCATAAATTACCAGATTTTTGTATTTCAACACATTTTCTTTATTGATTAAACTGTTCTTGTGACTTGATTAATCAGAAAATGTCAATCAATTGATACAGCTCTATAATAGGTTGAAAAGGTGGTAATGATGGGTTTTCACGTTGCCTTTACAGTGATCTTATATTTATTTGATGGTAAATGCGGGGGGACATTGTCTTCATTCAGACTGCTGAACATTTTTTATTTTCTGTAATTAGTGCATTGAATATTTGATATTCAAACTTAATAAACCTCTACAGAGTATAGGCTACTGTAGTGTAGTTAGTAGATTTATGTTGCCAAGGTATTGGTGTTCATTAGAGGTCTTAAAATGTGCAGATACCCTGAGAGAGGTTACTTTCTTCCTAGCTTCTGATATAAATGAGTATCACTTTATGTTCAATAAACAGACAAAGTAAACTTGAATGAGTCTCATTGAGTGACACACAAGCTATGCTTGGGTTGTAATACAGCTGGACCCCCCAAATATTGCCTATATGTATTGTGTTTTAGGTCTTAAATTTCATTCAAGGTGGTATTAAAAAGTCTTAAATTTGACATGCTGAAACCTGCAGATACCCTGACTTCAGCAGCCAGCCAGTTTCTCAGTGTTTACAACAGGTGAGTAGTAGTGAGCACAAGCCCTAGATTTCACAATGTCTTTACTATATGTCAGTAATTCAAATGTCTGTAAACGTTTTGAAAACCTTACTTATGGTAAATGTACTTGTACTTTGTCTGCGGCTAGAATGCTCTAGCTAGCTAACGTTAGTGACTGTATTAGTGTGATGGTACCAGAGGCATTAAGCCTGCTACTACTATATCTATTAAAATGCGTATTTCTATTTTTCACTTTTATCCCTACACAGAAAAGTTAAAATGACTGTGGTTGTGATTTGGTGGCTATACTGTATGTTGGGACCATTTCTTGGCTGAACGCAGTCCAGTGCTTTGGTTTTGGTCATAACATTGCGCCTTGATCTTGCCTCTTGCTTTTATATCCGTCGCATCCCCGTTTGTTTTCATAACATGGACCTATAGGCTTCGTCGATGTTACGTCACTTCACGTGCGCACTGGATTGTGGGTCAGAATCGCCCAAATAGGATGCACTTTTCAACACTAACAATCTTGGCCGCATGAAGTAGACCATCCGGGTATTCTAACCATCCTAAATCTGGCCACAAGAATCGGACATCCTAAATCTTTTTTCTACATACTATATAGTAGAAAGTATGCGATTCGGAACGCAACCATACTCCTGTTTCCCCTGCTACGATTGCCAGATCGTACTATGCACTACACTGTTAGAAAAAAAGGTGCAATAGGGTTCTATATTTAACATCAAGGTTCTATATAGAACCCTATGGTTCTATATGTGTTACCAAAGAACCATCTGTCCAAAAAGGTTCTATAACATTTTACAAAGACAAAAAGGGTTCTCAAATTGGAAAATCGACTTTATTTGTCCATTGCATAAGAAGGGAATTTTAAGGTTTTTTAATTAAAAAACAATTTTATAAATAATTAAAATCATGTTTTCAGACAATAAATGAATAACGAAGCCCAATAAATAAGTCAACATATAAGCTATAAAGGTGCGAACACACTAGGCATTTTACACGCGTAAGATTTACGTGCGTAACGCGGCTAAAATGTTGCTTGATCATTTTGTGTCAAAAATGGTTATACGCGCGTAATGTGACGAGTCTCCCTCCCGATATTGTATTTCCCTTATCAACCATGGCTGCGATCAGAACCGACCCGACACAACAGCGTGCATGTCCACACAAAAACAACAACAATACGGCCAACAACTGTGCCAAAAGACAAACTGAACAGCACAAATAGCCTAGCATTAAAACAGCATGGCATATTCACGGCAGCTACATAACAAACACAGTTACAGCAGCATCGGTGCACGGCGGCACAACATAAAGGCAAGTAGCCAAAATTACCCTACCTGGCTGTGACAGGGGACCGTGACAGGGGACCGTGGCTGCGTAGATCAACACCGGTGCTTCGTGTACTTGTCGTGAAAGTCCCGCGGACAGTCGTCATGTTTGAGGCGCTAGCCGCCCGCACACAACAGGGTGAGTTAACTAATGCTATACGGCGCTAACTTTGTTTATCGGCTAAAGCACAGCTACACATATTCACTGAATTAACCAGGAAGTCCATTCTCCTGGTTTACTTTCCCCACGTATTCTAACCCCGAGCGGCTTCATACAGCACCGGCCGCCGCAATACATTTCCTCCTCGGTGTCTCGCATCAGCCTCTTGTGTACAGTACACTGTTCTCCGACCCTGCCAATGTATGTGACGTAGGGTCAAGCTCAACGCTGATTGGCCAACGCGGCTAATCGTCTCGCGTAGGAGCAACAAAAGTTCAATTTTTTGAACTCCTCGCGTAGCTATACGCGCGTAATATATACGCACGTAAAGCTACGCGCGTAAAAATGTTGCTTTAGCGCGAGTGAAAATGTTGCTTTAGCGCGAGTGACGCATTTACGCGCCATGTACGCGCGTAAACCAATGGTTCCCTATGGAAAAGGGGCGGGTTTCATACGCGTCTGTACGCGTGTAAAATGCCTAGTGTGTTCGCACCTTAAGGCTATATAGGCCCATAAAATAATTAAAGTAGGCCTATAGCTTGTTTTTGTTTTTGATATATCCTTTCAATAATACATTAAGATTGCTGTCTGTGTTCTCATTGCCAATTTTAGTTTAATTTTAATTGTTGTTTATGTCAATGTATTTAAGTGGCTTTTGGCAGCATCAGGCCGCTATTGTAAATAAGATAATACATTTTAATCGCCTATTAACCAAAGATGAAATATATAGCCTACAATAAATTATGCTATTATTGCAGAGGGAAAAACACAGTTCATGTGTTCATGGATGGAGAGTTAAAGTTCAGCATCTTTTCTTTCTAGTCCTCATATAGATAGATAGATAGATAGATAGATAGATAGATAGATAGATAGATAGATAGATAGATAGATAGATATAGCTTTTATTTTGAAACCAGTCCTGACCATAGATAGGCCTAGCCAGACTTTGAGCAAACCAGCCGACTCGGCAGGCTTTACCGGCGTTGTCTTTGCTCTCCTTTTTGACCGTTGTTTTCGAAGTCTCAGCCGACCGCCGCACAGAAATGTGCACGAGCGAGGACAGTTCAGTGTCAAACGTATGATTCTGTAACCCTGACTACACTCCCGTCTTGGATGAACTGAAGGTGCGTATAATCATGAATTACTCTTTAAGTTTTATAATAATTTGTTGATAATTATATACGTTTCATGGTGTTTGAACCCGGTAAATAGCAAGTGTCGATTGTGGTACATGTAGGTAACTTGGTTTGTTTATCTATGTAAATTTACGTTACTTACGTAGTCTACCGGTAACTTAGTAGACCCAATGTCAGTTAACCTCCCGTTAATTCCCAACGAATAAGGCTTTTTAGCTTGGTGAACACATAGTTATGTTGTTTTAGCGCTATTTTATTATATTAGATAGGCTTCTGAGGCGTTTTTAACATGTCAATAAGGCGCATTGCTCCAAAACAGCAGCTTAGCGATCGTCCCATACACATAAGGGAGAGAGAAAGAGGATGCGCTTTCCACTAGCCTGACGCAAGTCACTTGACACATTTACTGAATGTGTTTAGTAAAAATATGTATAATAATTGATCAAGCTGCCCTTAATATTAACCATTATCATAACCATCTATTCAAACAACGGCTCCCTTTTAAAAGTGTACGATGCTTTAGGCTATGATCCGACACTTTCTGACTGAACGAGCTCTCGATCCAAGTCGCCGCGATGTAAGCCTACACTCAGCATAATAAAGTCACTGATGATGACTAAAAGCTAAACGATCATATAACTCATAATAAAAAGCTCAGGATGTCTCTCTTTGTGTACACACTCCATGCTATAGCAACAGCTAGAAAAAACAACTGGGCTATCGCCTAACCAATTCAATCGCCAAGTGTATTACCCATGGATATGAAGAAATTACCCACAATAAGCAAAACCGGCACACAAACAACAACATTTTGAAAACAATAACCTTTTTACTTCCGCAAAGAAACACGTAGCCTACTTGCACTCGTCACCATAATCAAAGTCGATCCAGCAGAACAATATAGCCAAACAATAATCGGCTAATATAAAACATTATTTCACTCACCAAAAGTTGAGGACTCATTTGGAAAGAAAGGTAGCACAACAGATATTCCTCCGGGCAAAGCTTTCAATGAATTTTGAAAATCTTTACAGCAGAGACAACAAATACACAATATTTGTACAAAGACAAAATAGCATAACACGCTTTTTTCACCATTGCGCCATCTGCTGGGTCTGGTGGGGCACTGCCACACTTGTGCATAATTTAAAAACGCCACTGATCAGCATATTTAAATTATCAGCAGCACTTTAAGTCAGATCAATAATAGCAATATTGTTCATTATTAATTATTTAAAATGTACAAGTACACTTGAAATTTACTTTAAAGCCTTGTTTGTGAGTGTAAAGATAAAAAAAAAACTTTATGTTTTTTTTTTTTTTTCATTTCAGATGACAGAACATTGGACGACTGATGAAACCTGTAAATGGCTCCAAAGCATCAATTTAATTGATTCAAAAGAGGCCTTCCGAGGTAATGGAAAACCTGTATAAATGTCCAGTGTGTGATGTCGTTACAACACCTTCAGCTATTGCATCACCATCAGCCCGATTTTAGCATTGTATGCAATATAGACGGATGCAAGAGGAGTTATAAAACTGTTCCTAGTTTTAGAACCCACATCTACAGAAAGCATAGAGCTGCTCTCAGGAAGCCTACAGATAATCACGTAACTCTCTCAGAGGAAAACGAAGAGGACGAGGTTGTAAATGTGGAAGAGGACGTGCAGTCAGTCAGTGAAACCGGTTCGCCTGACTTAAATACCCTGTTGTCTGGGCTACAGAAGCATGTGGCACTGTTTATTTTAAATCTACAAGAGAAACATCTTCTCCCTAAAGTTACGCAGGAAACAATTGTTGAGAATCTTCAATTTGTTTTGAAGTTTTTTCAACAGTATTATGCGGACATAATTAAATTCCACCTGGAGCTGTCAGGGTTCCGACTAAAAGACCACGAGGAATTGGACCATCTACTGTCAAATGAAACTGTTTTTGACTGTGCCTTTGAGTATGTGAAGTCTGAGTACAAATTGCTTCAATTTAGCAAAGAGAATCTGCATCTGGTGGAGCCAGTTCAATACGTACTTGGAGTTAACAGCAAGGGCAAAGAAGACACTTTCCAGTACGTGCCAATAAAAGAGGTTCTAAAAGTGTTTTTGGAGAAACAGGACGTTTTTGATTATTTTCAAAGAAACTGTGAAAAAGTCCCAAGTGATCTTTTGGAAGACTTCACAGATGGAAATATTTTCCAAGCCTCCCCATTTTTTGGAGATCCGAGTGTTCTGAGAATACATCTATACACAGATGAATTTGAAGTAGTCAACCCATTAGGATCAAAAAAGTCTATACATAAAGTAACTGCCTTCTATTTCACCATCGGAAACCTAGAGCCAAAGTACAACTCCCAGTTAAGGCACATCCACTTGTGTCTTCTTGTGCGTTACCAGCTTTTTCAGAGGTACACTCCGAGGGAAATTCTACGTCCTCTCATTCTTGACCTCAAAGATCTGTACACAACAGGGATTGAGATTTCTGTGAATGAAAAAATCCACAACCTGAAGGGGGCTCTGGCAACAATTTCAGCAGACAACTTATCTGCCCACAGCTTAGCTGGATTCACTTGTTGTTTTAGTAGTGGACGGGTATGCCGGTTTTGCATGACTACATACAGTGACTTAAAGGCACATGTTAATGAAGACAACGTGCACATTAGATCTTCAAATGTACACAACTACCACCTGAATGCACTCAGTGAGAACAGCCAACTGTCAAAACAGACCTACGGTGTGGTTAAGCAGTGTCCATTCACTGAGCTTGAATATTTTGATGTCACCAGAGCATTTCCCCCAGACTTGATGCATGATTTCCTTGAGGGCACTGTACCACTTGTAGTTGGGAAAGTTGTCACTGCACTTCATTTGTTGAAAATTGTTACACTGACTGACATAAATTCAGAGCTGGAAGCATTTCAGATTGGAAAAAACGACAGAAGTAACATCCCTCAGATACTAAAACCCAGTATACTGAAACATAAGAAGTTGACTGGATCAGCGGCACAAAACTGGTGTATGTTCAGGATCTTGCCATTCCTTATTGGACATTACATTCCCGAAGGTGAGATACACTGGGACGTTTATCTCAAGTGCAGAGAGATTGCAGATACCATCTTCTCTCCCTCTGTCAGAAAAACCACCATTCCAGTTCTGAGTTTACAGATTGGTGAATTCCTCTCCTCCTTCCAGGCTGTGTTCCCAGACACATTCACACCTAAATTGCACTTCCTAATTCACTATCCACGTCTGACTTTGGAGTTTGGCCCAGTGAAGCAACTGTGGTGTATGAGATTTGAGGGGAAACACCAGTATTTCAAAAGGTTATCCCACAACACCTGTAACTACAAAAACCTGTGTTACACCCTCTCGAAGAGACATCAGTTGCGGCAGTGCTGGGAGCTGACATCGCTGGACATCCTTCGCCAGCGCTCATACACTGAAGGTGAACGCCAGATCCCATTCCAGTCCCTTCCCTGTGATATTAAGGAAGGTATTGCTGTCCAGGGTGGGGTTGAGGACATCCCAAATGAGGAAAGGATAGGAGTTGTCAGCTCGCTCTCAACCAATAGCATCACATATAAAGTAGATGATACCATCATAATTGATGTGATAGAGGAGGACATTCCCATCCTACTTAAGATCGCTAAGATCATCCAATTCAGGTCTCTCTGGATGATCTTTGGAAAGCTACTGACCCCAAATAAATTCAACAGCCACTACCATGCCTTTTCTTTGGAGGACCAGAAAAAGTGGATCGTGGTTAAGCCTGGGGATGAGAAGGACTATCATGCTTTGGACACATATTTTCATGATGACTCCATGTTCCTTACACTTCATCACAGTGTATATGTCCAGAGGTAAAAACCCTATGTAATGTGATTAATGAAATGTTTAATATTTGCCCTTCTGATCTATATTGATGGTTGTGATCATGGTTTGCTTTGTTTTGGAATTAGTTTCAGATTGATGTTTTGGTTTCTATTTTGTTTCATTTATTATCGTCATGCACTGACATGAGTTGACATGTAGAGTGTTTTTTTTTTTTTGTTTTTTGTTTTGAGGGGGCAGGAAATATACGATATTCTTCACCCTGCCTCCTTTTCGTCATGGTTTTATGGATTGTACATGTGAGAATGTTGAAATGAGTTTTGTTGGAAGACATCCATGGACGAAATAAATATAAATCAATCAATCAATCAAATAGAGGTTACAAACCTGCAATTTAGGGTTACAATTTTCAGAAATAAATAACTATATTATTTTTACCCTAACAGAACAGGAAATTGATGGGGAAACATTGCTGGGACTAACAGAGAGGATGGTGGAAAAACTCTTCCCCCTGATGAAACAACAGGTCTGGTTTTTAAAGCCCAGTTCAGACCAAAGATTCACCTTGCAACTGCTTGCAACTGCTTGCAACTCGCAACTCCTTGCGACGAGACGTTCTAAAAACTGGGCAGTTCACACTGCTGCACCGGGCTGCGACGGTAGGTGGTTTCCCTAGCAACTGTGAACGCTCCGGCACAGCTGAGAGCCACAACAGCAGCATCACTTGCGTCCGCTATCCCAATTTAGGTTTGCGATTATTTGTATTTTTATTTTGTTTGAGAGTAGGCTAGAGTTACTGTATTCTTTCATTTTCCACTACTTCTGCATTGTAGTAATTAGCTGGAGCTTACAGTTTGTTTAGATTACCCGCTAGTTGGATACATTGCATTTCCTGTTAGTTGAATTTCTGTTTGATCTTTCTTTGTTTACCATCGGCTCAACTACTACTGGGAGATGGATAACTATATTAGCGAGAGCGACATGGTCGCGGCGTTTGCGATCGCTCTAATCACTAAAAGGAGAAGACGCCGTACAACCAAAAAAACAAGAATATGGAGCCGCAGTTGGGTGTTACAGCGGCAGAAACAGGGTGCCTACACCAATCTGTGTAGAGAGCTGGAAGTCGGAGATATTTCCGCATTTTCAAATTTTACACGGCTATCACCCGCTCAGTTCCATCATCTGGAGGATCTGGTGAGGCCTTTAATTCAGAAGGGGAACACAAATTTTAGAGACTCCATATCGGCTGGCGAGAGACTCACCATTACTCTCCGCTTCTTGGCAACAGGTGAGAGAACATTCTGTCTTACAGTTGCTCTAAGCACCGCACAACACACACACACACACACACACACACACATCAAGCGCAATTAAGCAACCACAAAGGTGGAAAGGTCTCATTCAGCGCACAACGGCACCGACAGTGTGAGCACGCATGCACACACACACCTAGACTTCGCACACACAATCATCACCAGCAACAGCTTGCCTCAAACTATAGCCTACGATATCAAATTGCCTCCTACATAGCCTATTTGGAGAACAATAATCAAAAGGACATGAGGTGGCCTCGACTCAGTGCTCAATGACAGGGCTGCTGCACATGATGACGTTAGGTGTAACCACCAATGTGCTATTATGGAGCAACAAATTCAGTCAAAGCAATTAATTATAATATTTCTCTACCCTGCATGCAACGCAGCTGATTCAGATGAAGGTCTACTACAGGCCAGAAAAAGAAAAAAAAAACTCACCGTGCACCTGCAGCAGTATCCCGGTGAGGATGGGCTGACTATGTAAGGCCAGTAAATCCACTATTTGTCCTTTTTTTGATTATTGATCACATATCTTCGAAAATCATGGCTTGAAAATGGCAATGCAAACAAGCCCGTCGACATAAACCGAGCCTTACGCATTTTACATTTCGCGCTCACTGACCTGTCTGTTAGTAGCCTAGCCTTTGTCCCGCCCACTAAAATAGCAAAATATTATTGGCTGATTCGCCAGCCTACACTACATACAACCAATCATATAGTGCTGCTTTCAAAATGCATACTCATCCATAAGCTTGTAAGTATGCCTGGTCAGTTTCATGTCAACCACAATAAAATACACTTTCTCTAGGTGAGAGCTTCAAGAGCCTGGCCTACCTGTTCCGCATGGGGCACTCTACAGTTGCAGAGATAATCCCCGAGACATGCAGCGCCATCTACAGTGTCCTAAAGGATGACTACATGAAGGCAAGTTGTATCTTGTTTGATAAATAGCATTAAGACACTTTTCAATTTTGGAACAATGTATCCAAGGTGTGATTGTTGTTACAAAAAAATAAGAGAAACATACTTTAAGAACCAATATCAAAGTATTTTTGTATACACCTCTCATCTTGTACTTTTAACAGCAGACCTCTTTAATGAGGTCTGCTGTTAAAAGTACAAAATTCGACATGAAATGTAATCCGGTTTCAAAGGTTTACTGGAAAAAAGTGTGCTCCCGTGCCTAGTGAGCTGTCATCAAAACTAAAGCTGCGCATGACAGCATCATACCAATTAAAGAGAACATATGGCCTAATAATGTTGAGCATTACTTAATTAAATTTGAGTTGTAGTAACACTTAAGATCAAATTTAAACAATATATACACTGTAAATTATTAGGAATTATACACATATGAAACTTTCAATTATCAAATGCTAATTTAATCAAATCAATTATTTATTAGGCATATAACTGCATTACTGCTTTCAGAAATATAACAGTAACTAAAAATAAAAACAATAAAAAGCTTTTTTCTTTAAATTTTTTTATCCTAAGCTAAACACAATAAAAATCTTAAGCTAAACACAATAAACATCTTATACTAAGCTAAACACAATAAACATTTTATACTAAGCTAAACACAATAAACATTTTATACTAAGCTAAACACAATAAACATTTTATCTGTAATCAAAGTGGCTGATAGGTTTGATGGAAATAACCGTAAGGGTAGGTGTGAGAGGCTTGGGGGGGGGGGGCTTGGATGCCTCTGTCTTTTACTGAAGCCTGGTAACAAGCTTCCTCCAGCTGGTGCTCTAAATCAAGCAATATGTTTTGATCTGTTATTCGCCTAATTTTCATCTCTAAGCTCTTGCAGAACATGGAAATCGCGTCCTCTTTATTTTCAGTTCTGCTTTTAAAATAATTTCCTACTGCTGTGAGGACAGCATCTTCCTCTTTTCTCTCCAAATCACGCTTTCTTCTTTTGCTTCCTGCGACATTCTGAACCTGAGGGACGGGGCAGGTGCTGCCTCGTCCCTCAGGTTCACTGTTCTCCTCCACTTCTATGTCCTCCTCCACAGTCAAAGTCTCTTCTTCATCGATCTGTAAAAGAAAAAGAATATCAATACAAATTAAACATTATTTAAATAATATTCTTTGTTTTTCAGTGCCCCAACACCACAGAGGAGTGGAAGAAGGTGGCAAAGGGATTCCAGGACCAGTGGCAATTCCCCAACTGCCTTGGTGCTCTGGATGGCAAACACATCACCATTGTCCCTCCACCATCCTCAGGGTCCACATTTTTTAATTATAAGCACACCTTTTCAATAGTGCTGATGGCCCTGGTAGACAGCAACTACCGTTTTTTGTATGTCGATGTGGGGTGCAACGGTAGGGTGTCTGATGGAGGAGTGTTCAGGGGCTGCTCACTCCAGCAGTCCCTTGAGCTGAAGACAGCCAACATCCCCGACCCTGCACCACTACCTGGTACAGAGCTGCTGTCTCCATACTCAATTGTGGCTGATGAGGCCTTTCCATTGAAGGAATATATGATGAAGCCCTACCCCAGCCGCGGCCTCACCCAGGAACAGCGCATATTCAACTACCGGTAGGTTAAATTAACGGTTTAAACAAAACAAATTAAAAAGTTGTTAATGTTTATCGTAATAGGAAGAAATAATACCATTATTACATCTCTAATCACAGGCTATCAAGAGCGCGGAGGGTGGTGGAGAATGCCTTTGGCATATTGGCAAACCGCTGGCGAGTCTTCACCACGAAAATCCACCTGCAGCCGGAGACTGTGGATAAAATCGTCCTGGCCTGTACCGTGCTGCACAACTTTTTACGTGCCCAGTGTGCTGATGATAACACCCAGCTTCGTGAGCTGGAACAGGGTCCAACCCTTTGCCCAGGCTGCACTGCCACGCAGCACGAATACCACAATGCAGGCTAAGCGAAATAGAGACCTCCTGTGCACATACATGTGCACAGATGCTGGTGCTCTGTCATGGCAATGGGATAAGATTTAATTATGTGTTTGTAATCAAGCTGTATTGTATATTTTTTTAATATTTTTAATCAATTGTATATACTTAGCCTATTCTATTATCCATCTCCCAGTAGTAGTTGAGCCGATGGTAAACAAAGAAAGATCAAACAGAAATTCAACTAACAGGAAATGCAATGTATCCAACTAGCGGGTAATCTAAACAAACTAAGCTCCAGCTAATTACTACAATGCAGAAGTAGTGGAAAATGAAAGAATACAGTAACTCTTGCCTACTATAGCTGTAATTTTAACATAATTAAAAATGTTGTAAATAAATACCTTTTCATCCATGTTGGACTGTGAGATCCTCTTGCCCATCTACAGACTGACATTTTTGCCCATTCTTCTTTAAAAAATAGCTTGAGCTTCAGATTTAGCATCAGATTGGATGGAGAGCGTCTGTGAACAGCAATTTTCAAGTCTTTCCAGAGATTCTCAATTGTATTGAGGTCTGGACTTTGACTGGACCATTCTAACACATGACTATGCTTTGATTTAAACCATTCCATAGTAGATCTGGCTGTATTTTTAGGCTAGTTGTCCCTCTGGAAGGTGAACCTCCACCCCAGTCTCAACTCTTTTGCAGACTCTACAACAGGTTTTCTGTCCTGTATTTGGATCCATCCATCTTCCATCAACTCTAACCAGCTTCCCTGTCCCTGCTGAAGAACAGGACCCCCAAAGCATGACGCTGCCACCACCATGTTTCACAATGATGATGGTGTGTATAGGGTGATGTGCAGTGTTAGTTACCGCCACACATTGCATTTTGCATTCAGGCCAAAAACTTCGAGTTTGGTCTCATCTGAATATGCTGCGTCCCCCGCATGGCTTGTGGCAAGGGTTGGAGGAAGGTGCTCTGGTCAGATGAGACCAAAAAGGAAATTTTTGGCCTTAACGCAAAGTGCAATGTGTGGTGGAAAACTAACACCCTATACACACCATCCCCACTATGAAACATGGTGGTGGCAGCATCATGCGTTGGGGGTTATTTTCTTCAGCAGGTACAGGGAAGCTGGTCAGAGTTGATGGGAAGATGGATGGAGTCAAATACAGGGCAGAAAAACCTGTTAGAGTATGCAAAAGACTTGAGACTGGGTGGAGGTTCACCTTCCAGAAGGTTAAATACCCTAAACATACAGCCAGATCTACTATGGAATGGTTCAAATCAAAGCATAGTCATGTGTTACAATGGCCCAGTAAAAGTCCAGACCTCAATACAATTGAGAATATCTGGAAATACTTGAAAATTGCTGTTGAAAGAGGCTCTCCATCCAATCTGATGCTGAATCTGAAGCTTGAGCTATTTTGCAAAGAAGAATGGGCAAACATATCAGTCTCTAGATGGGCAAAGCTGGTGGAGACATACCCCAATATACTTGGAGCTGTTAGTGCAGCGATAGGTGGTTCTACAACGTATTGACTCAGGGGGGCTGAATACTTATACACGCCACGCTTTTCAGATGTTTATTTATAAAAAAATATTAAAACCATATTTCATTTTCATTCCACTTCACAATGATGCACCACTTTGTGTTGGTCTATCACATGAAATCCCAGTAAAATAAATGTACGTGTGTGGTTTTAATGTGACAAAATGTGGAAAATTCCAAGGGGTATGAATACTTTTGCAAGGCACTGTATGTGGGGGACAGGAGAGTGACCTTTAACATCGATATACTCTGTAATGTCTTTATTCAATGAATGATCCCAATAAAACAAATGCAGAAAAATATTAATCAAAGACTCAAAAGATGGAAAATGACAGGTGGTTCTGACGGCCTCCACACACATCCTACCTCTACTGCGCGTCTGCGTCTGACTTTGTCACTGACCGTGTAATCAACCTAGAGCGGGCACACATCCAACCTCAGACGCACTGCTGATTCGCGTCGGAGGCACGTCTGCAGCGACGCTCCCCTTTACCTAAGGAGGCTTGTGTAGTGAATATGTACATGGGTTCATTCATTCATTAAGACTTTTGACTCTAAAGTGAATTAAGACTTGGTTTCTGACTCTACAGCAAAATGTTTGTGTCACAACCCCCAACATTCCTCTGCTTGAGATAAGTATCTGTGTTTCACACCTAGCCAGCCCAAGACAGGATGTCCCACATGACTCCTGTCTCTTCTGCCATTGGTCAGAAGTATTTTGCTGTTTTTGATAACAGCGAGTGAGCTAAACAGCTCAGTCCCATCTCTTCTCCTGGCCTCCACCAAGAGAGGTTAGAGGGCTCGCTTCTCCTCGCGACCTCAAGGAAGGAGGTCTGCTCTCTCTTCTCTTCAAGCACCATCCGAGGTGCTCCGCTCTCTCACTTCTCTACCCACCACCAAACGGTGTAGAGGTACAGCTCTCTTCTTCCCCAACTTCCAGACTGGGAGGGGGAATCCACCAAGTTCTCTGGAGCCGGCAATCAGCCTCTCCACAGTGAAAGACCTGGTGCTACTCTCTTTGTCTCTGCATCTCCGAAGGGAGTGGTGCAGACAGCCTCTTCTCTCCTGCCTTGCTAACCACCCAGACCGGGGGTAGCTCAACCTTCTGGACCCAGACAAGCTCTGGCCTCCCTGATCCAGGCTCTACAACACGGCCTGTCCAAACAGCCGTGAAGCCCCTCTCAACCAAAGAGGAACAAGGATCCACCCTGTTGCTCCCAGCAACTAAAGAGGCACCTGAAGAACCAGGAGAACCAGGGAACGAACCAAGCTCCCACAGAGGCCAGACCCTTTAAGAAGAAGAAGAACTACCAGAGACAACAACGCCAGTTAGCCTGCCGCTACTGAAGAACCAAAGACCAGACCAAGCTGGCAACGAGGCCATCAAGAGGAGAACAACGCCAGTTAGCATGCTGCTACTGAAGATCCAGAAATGCCAAAGGATCCAGAACCTCTCACACTGCAACAAACGCTGTGTATCAGCATCTGGTATCGTATGAACCACTGGGCAGTTAGCTTAGCGTAGCAAGAACACATGGCTTTAAGGACTGTTAACTTGGAAATGTATATTTACTGATTTTGAACTGTTCATTGTTACTTTGTAATTGGGTTTACAATACTGTGATATTACCTTGAACTTATTGGTTAGATACCCAAACATTTATGTTGATTTGAATTACCTTTAAAAAGGGACCTTCAACCAAAGGCCCCCCTTTTTGTTTCTCTTCCCCCTCTTCTCCCACCACAGGGAGGAAGGTGTGAAAGACCGGCTAATTTGCATCTACACATACATGCATTCACAGACACAGATACCCACACACACACACACACTCTCTGTGTGCTTTAGTTTTAGTGGTTTTTAAATGTGTTGGATTTTGTTTACTTTGTGTTAATAGATTACATGCATTTTCTTTTGTAACTAGAAGTTTCTGTCATTCATTTGTGTGAATATTATTGGGAAGTCCGCAACCAACAAGTACAAGGATTCTGTAGCCTTCAGTGTAAAGATCATATTACCAAATTTATAATAGTAATTATTTGATTACATTGTTATATGGAAATGATCATTGAGACTAGGATTTATTAATGTTGATTCATTTAACTGAACATTAAAGTAATCAATATTTAAGAATAAACCATTGATTAAACGAGACAATTTGCTATTATTTTTCCATTCTTAAATGAATGGTGGTGCCCCTTTTAACTTTAATAAACTATTAAAGTATTATTAATCATCAGATTAATTTCTAATAGCAGAATTAATCTGAACCACCTGTAACCGCTACATAAATGGTGCCGCCGTGTGAGGAATTACTACACTTGCCTATTTTTTTTCTGAGAGCCGCGCGTCTCTCTCGGGTCTCTCTGCTTTAACTGATAGAGAAATACTCTGCTGAGAGTCATATTGACTACATAACGGCAGCTTTCACTGTAGTTTCACCATTTCCTGGTGTGTCCATTTCAAAATAAAACTTCCAACAAGCGAAAATGTGTCAACAAAATAAAAAAAGGCAATGGGGGGCACGGATTACTGTCCAGACTCAATATTAGACTCAATATAAATCATATGCATCATAAATGACACGAAAGAACTTCATTTTTAATGGGAATTATCTATGAAAACTCTATGCAGAAAGATAGGGCTTTTAGAAGCAGCGCTGCAGCAGTAGCTGCTGAGACGTTCAATGTGTTTCCGAAAAAAGTCAGAGAGACGCAGCAGTAAGGTAAGGCGACGCGCTCCAGAGGTAGACGCAGGATGTGTGCAGAGGCCGTAATCCTGTGTTCTGAGACCCAGGATGTTCTAGCTGGTTCGGATTGTCCTTTGCTCTGATCCCCAGACACAAGCTGGCAATAAGGGTCCTCTGTTCTGACCCCCAGACTGTGTTTTAATCAAACTGGTTATATCTGTCATTTGAATGTTAATTAAACATTATGAATTACTATATGTACTATTTGATCAGAGTTAGTTTCAAGTGTTTAGAAAAAAAGTGCTTAATTGACCAAACCCCATGATTATGTTACTATTCCGACATTAGTTCTGGCATATGTGGTTTTCAAGCTAGCTGTGTTGTTATGGTAGTTTCAGAGTGGAAAAGGTAAGTGGATCAGTTGACCCCCTTGATTTCTCTGGTCTGTCTCAGTTGTTACCCCTAAGCTGGGGTAAAGTGAGACAACTTTTTTTTTAAACAATCATATTTTCACTGCCCTTCGTCCTGAATAAATTCTGGTAATTTCCATTGCTAGGAAACATCCTGAATTAATGGGAAATGTGTACATTTGACTGATGAATAATTTCAGATCGCTTAGAGGGAAGCAATTGTAAAAAAGTGTCTCGCTTTACCCCACTCTCCCCGAAGCATGTGTTTATGATTTAAATTCAACAAAGCTTCATGGAATTTAAAAAATATATTAATGAGCAACCCTTGGAAAAAAGAACTGGATCCAAAGAGACATTACCTCTCTATTACATTTTTTTTCTTCCAGAAATTAATAAGAAATCTGATGTAAGTGCAGTGCAAGATTACCACACACAGCCACCTAGCTGTAAAGCCGGACAGGAAACAAAATAAAAATAAAAGGATAGTCTCAGATTTTAGTTTGCTAACAGCAGCATTTTCTCCGCATGTAAAGTATATCCAAGCAGACAAAATCCAGAAAAAACGTTGATGCAATGACCTACTGAGGATTATCATAGATTAATTCATAGGGAATGGTGGAGAGGGGGGAGACCCTACAAGTGAGAGAGGAGAAAAATGCCAAGCAAATATTCGGTTTGTGTTTCTGTCTTATCTGGCTTGGACTGAGCCTTTGATGTGGTTTACAGGCTGGATCAAAGAGAATAAATCAATACCAATATATCTGCAGCCTAAGCATCTGTCTGATCGCCTAGATCTGGAAATGTGCTATATAAATAAAGTTGTCTTCCCTTTACAGGCTCGTTTCCAGCAGTTTCAGTAAAAAAAAATATTAAAAATTAAATCAACTGAAAAGGACAAAATTAGTGACTAACCCCTTAATGTTTACCAGCTATAGAGAAAGATATTTTTGTCAGGGAATTAGTGAAGGCTAGCCTGGTAAGACTAGCCTGATATTGCGCAAGCTTCATATTTGTTTTTCTAGGATGCCTCTGATCACAAGCTTTCCAGAAGCATATTGGCAATGGCTTGAATTCATTGCTTTTTGACTCCTTCAGGATTAACTTCATTCATACAGACATGTTTCGTTGCTTGCGGTGGAAGTGTCTCTCCCTACCAATCTCCTGCCGCTCTATCTGCTGAAATAAGCCAAACGTTCACAGTTTCACAGCAGCCAAGCAGCACAAGGGGACCCGGAACCTGAAAACAAAGTAAATTAAAACTGCAAGCAGTGATGAACGGGCCCTCGCCCTCTCGTGCTGGACGCCGGAAGCGCGGAATTGTCCGCGACGCGCTCGATACGGACGCCATGACGAGAGGGCGAGGGCCCGTTCATCACTGCTTGCAGTTTTAATTCTTATTCTTTTTATTCCGCCGCATCTTTGTCACTTTTGACCCCCTTCCCGTCATGCATAAATTGAAAATATGTGGCGTACCCATCAGAGTGGTGAAGTTTGGAGCGCATGGGACAGTGCAGAGGGAAATTACAGCGACTTCCTGTTTCGTGGCAATGATGCCGAGAAACTACGAAGGCCACGGATCCGATAGAACCGGCTTCCCGTGTTATCGTTGTCTCCAGACCTCCCTGAGCTGCTCTGAGGTTGATTTGATCAAGTGTGTAGGACGTGGAGGTAAATAAGTAGCATGCAATATCTACTTGACCCAGCAGTTGGTGCTCTCACTTTATATGAATATTAGCGTGCGGGCTTCCTCAGGCCTTGGGTCTCATTGACCATAAGAAATTTCGAGAAGATGAGACAGAGTATGGTGGAGTTAGGGCAACTTCCTGTTTTTTTGACGAATATTGGAAAAAAGAACACTTCCTGTTGATTTTGGGGCGGGGCGTCAAGAGGCTTTTTTGTTCGTACTGGGATTGTACATTGCTGTATGAAATTGTGTAGTTCCAAGTACAACACAGCCTGAGTAATGATCAATCAAAGGGTTCATGGCGTGCGTTTTTGATGTTTTTTGTCGAATCAGGCGCCGGTGCTGCAAGACGGTTATTCCGGAAAAAACAAGCTTTCGGGTATATCATCTTCCATGTCGGAGGACATACCCTATCATGTTTTTTTTTTGCACAAAAAGTTATGTGTGCACTTTACTCTGCAATCCTGCAGAGTAATGTGGAGTTATGACATATGACGGAATGTTGGCGAATATCGGCCTCCATCTGGTCATAGTAATTCGGATTCAAACAATTTTTTTTTTGGTATATCTTCAATGTCTTATGAGTGTCCCTAGAGTTTTCGTTTTGCTAAATATGTTCCTGCTAGGAGTTATGCATTTTTTAACCTTGTGATGATTTTCGAGTCAGAAATTCACATATTTCACATTTAAAGACTTCCTGTTGATTTTGGGGCGGGGCTTCAAGAGGCTTTTTTGTGGGGCCTGCAAATATACATTTGGGGTTTAAATTTGGTGCAGCTAGGTATAACACAGCATGAGTTATGATGAATTAAAGTTTCATGAGGTGCGTATTTATGCCTACTTTGACCACCAATAGATCCCTGGTACTGGGAGAAATTTGAAATCTTTCCGCAATTTGACATCGGGCAAGGGTCTTTTGTATTTGAGAAGTGGTTTGACGTCCCTGGCGTAATAACTCTAGGACTAGTTCGCCGAAATGCGAAAATATGTAAAGTGGCGGTTTTAGGCACTTAATCCAACATGGCCGACTTCCTGTTGATTTTGGCCAATGACATACAATTGCATTTATGTGCGCCTTGGGCCATTACATATTGTCCTGTAATTTCAGGCTTCTAGCCCAATTTTTGAGCATGCATTTCCTGAAAAACTGTTTTTGGCCATAGGGGGCGCATGCAATCTTAACTATTGTGTTGGGCACTGCACTTCACGTCTTGCTTCTAATATAAAAAAGCAAGTGCTCCCCTCTGCACTTTTACTTCTTGTCTCTGCTCCGGCACAAAAGGAACACCCTGGTTTGAGAAGAATAACCTTAAAAAGATGACAGACTGCAATTTTTTGCCAAGAGGCCTGGCGCTGCATTCCTCCACTCAGACATCCTGAATATCAAAACTAAAAAAGGTTTCCCCATCAGGCGAGCCAGCTGGGAGAGTAAAGACAGCCGCGGGAGGTGAGAGATACCCTGTAGTAAGATGGATTGATGGAGGGAGGTTTTGTAGTCCGCAAACCCGTTTGCACTCCTTTCTCCTTTTCATCTTATCTGTCTCACTCTGGCTGTCAGCTTCACTTCCCAGCAGTGCTCTGTCTAATCTGAGTAGAAAGCAGCTGAGACGGGCTGATGATGAGACATCTGACTGCAGGAGAGGATATGGGGGCTGTGAATGGGGGGGCATTGAAAGCGAGATATAATACTACAACACCTGACTAACCAGACCCAGTTTTGCACTGTTCAGCCAATATCATTGTGTCAAAGGCTGACATTGTTACACTGAAGCTGAAGAAAACAGATTCACACCATTGTATGACCCCGAGGCAAAAACACAACTATGAGACAGTTTAAGAGCTCATAATTATATGATAACAGATCAATGAATAGCTATACGTCTTACAGTCTCTTTTCCATGAACTGAAATGTTTCAAAATACAGAAAGCATTCTGTGTGAATAAAATTAAAAAAAAAAAAATCTGGCACAAAAATAATAATTTGTGAACTCCTGTAAGTATTCCCTGACTGTTTTACATCACTCCACCACTCATTTAGCTTTATCAGGAAGTATATGGTGTATATGTCTCTCCTCTATGAAGTCCATGACTTCAGCAGACAGGTTGTATACAGTGAAGGAAATAAGTATTTGATCCCTCACTGATTTTGTAAGTTTGCCCACTTACAAAGAAATACATGGTCTATCATTTTAATGGTAGGTTTATTTTAACAGCGAGTATATCAAAAACAAAAATCCAGAAAATAACATTAAAAAATACACTCACCGGCCACTTTATTAGGTACATCGGTTCATTTTCTTGTTAACACATATAACTAATCAGCCAATCACATGTCAGCAACTCAATGCATTTAGGCATGTAGACCTCGACGGGACAACTTATTGAGGTTGAAACCGAGCAACAGAATAGGGAAGAAAGGGGTTTTAAGTGACTTTGAACATGGCAATGTTGAGGGTGCCAGGAGGGCTGGTATGAGTATTTCAGAAACTGCTGATCTACTGGGATTTTCACTCTAAACCATCTAGGGTTTACAGATAATGGTCCGAAAAAGAAAAAAATATCCAGTGAGCGGCATTTGTGTGGAAATGGGCGTAAAATGCCTTGATGTCAGAGGTCAGAGGAGGATGGGCATACTAGTTTGAGATGATAGAAAGGCAACAGTAAAGCCGCGTGTCCACCTGCGTCAAGTTATCTGACGCGACGGCAAAGCCCATTCATTTCCTATGGAACTACGTCAGACGGCAGAAACGCCACCGCAAGGCATTATGGGGCACGTCGCGGCGAATGGTCGACAGCGGCGCGGCGAAAAAGTATTTCGCTGGATACTTTATGCAAATGAGAACGTCAAAAAGTGGGGCGGCAGCCAATGGAAACTCTGCAGTGAGAAATTGTTTATTGCCGTTGCTATGGTTTCATATCTAGAGATACATTTTCCCGCTGTCACCGCTGTCAAAAAAATGGAAGAAAAATTAATAGTTGCCGTGTCCAATTTTTCTGTCATTTTTGATTCGAGTCTGGATGTCTACAGGAATTCTCAATTCAAGAGTGATGCTTGGAGGGAGGTGGCAAGAATTGTTGGAAGAGATGGTAAGTGCGGATGAAATGTTTTAAGCATAAATGAATATGATGAGACAAGTTTTTAATGAGGACTCCAATGCAAATGTGCGTTCCCTTTGTCTTGTTCGTTTTACTACTTACCGTATAATGTCCAGCCCACAAACCCCCGCCCCCAAGCGGCGAATACGTCACCGCGTCGCGTCAGAACAAAATATGACTTGACGCAGGTGGACACGCGCCTTAACTCTAATAACCACTCGTTACAACCAGGGTATGCAGAATACCATCTCTTAACGCAAAACACGACCAACCTTGAAGCAGATGGGATACAGAAACAGAAGACCCCACCGGGTGCCACTCTTGTCAGTTAAAAACAGGAAAATGAGGCTACACTAATTCTCACAGGATCACCAATATTGGACAATAGAAGATTGAAAAATCATGCCTGGTCTGATGAGTCTCGATTTCAGTTGCAACATTCAGATGGCGTAAAAAACATGAAAGTATAGATCCATCCTGCCGTGCACCATCAAACATGCCACGTTCAAAGTCACCTTTCTTGCCCATTCTAATGCTCGGTTTGACTTCAGTACATTGTCTTGACCATCTTTAAATGCATAAATGCATTAAATTGGCAGATTAGCTTTTTGTTTTTATAAGCCATTGAACAGGTGTACCTAATTAAGTGAGTTTATATGTAAATTGATTTGCATTTCATTGAGTGAAATAAGTATTTGATCCCCTACCACAGAATAAATCAGACTACAACCTCTCAATCATGGGCCAAAGAGCTGTATAAGGACATCAGGGACAAGATTATAGACCTGCACAAGGCCGGAATGGGCTACAAGAACATTGCCAAGAAGCTGGATGAGAAGGTGACAACTATAGGTGCCATTATTAGAAAATGAAAGAAGCATAAAATTACTGTCAATCTCCCTCGGTCTGGGGCTCCACCCAAGATCTCACCTCGTGGGGTCTCAATGATAATGAGAATGGTGAGGGATCAGCCCAGAACTACACGGCAGGAGCTTGTTAATGATCTCAAGGCAGCTGGGACCTGAGGCTGTGTCTTGATTCAGGGGTTGCGGTCTACGTAGGCTGCATTTGAAGACCGATTGCGTCATAGCGGCGCGCAAAGGCTGTCCCATTTGCAAGGCTCCTTGCAAGGCTCCTCATATGCAGCCGTGAAATGCAGCCTTCGTTTCACGGTTTTGAAGGCTGCATCAGATGTATCCTTCGTGGCCCAACATATCCCAAGATTCATTGCGTTTTTTCAGAGATTGCATACAATAAAATAAAAAATAACAAAACGTTACGTCACGTAATGACCAACGTTCACAACCAACTTCGACTTGGAGCCATGGTCACATTATTGTGGGGTAAGCTTAAAGCCAGAAGACAGTACTTTATGCCCAGCTGCACAGACGTTATCCGTGTTTATCTATGTTCATCCCGCCGACACTGAGTGGACGGCAGGCATCGGCTAACATCGAAGGAATTTTATTAGCCTATTCAATAAACAAGATATGGCCACGTTTGGAGGACTTAGCGATGCGTCTGCATTTGAAGATGATTATGAGGAATTGGTTGTATCCAACGAACCATACCTGTACGAGCCGGAATACACTGATGAAGAACTGAGAGAGATGGATGCTCAAAGGGCAGAAAGAGAAAGAGTGTCTGTAGAGACAGCCCCTGGGAGCTGCAGTAGAGGACCGGGACAGAACAACGGGAGACTGGTGTTGCCAGTGCAGAAAATGTTTACAAATGCCGACACAGGACGAATGTTTTTGCTGCAGGGAGTGGGACTTGGTCATCCCACAAATGCAAGAGCTGGACACTAGTTTTCAGGGTCTAGATGTGTCTGGGCATAGCGCATCCCGAGACAGAGCAATGTGCATAACGGAGCACCAGGACTTCCCATCCCTTCTAAATCGAGGAGTGCTGGACACATTCTTCTCCTTGGATAAAATAAATTGAAAAAGAAGACCCATACCTGCTGGACCCAACGGCCAGTTGTCAATGTTGTAAGTGTGCAATACAAACAAAATGTAATTATATGTTGCCATGTATGAATATACCATATATAATAATCTTATTTATTCATTAAAGTGCAATCAATCAATCAATCAATTCTTATATATGGCATGTAACACGTTCATACATGGACTACAAGTCTGCTTTATTATAGGCTAAGCATACTCTTTACTCTTGATGTAGGCCTACAACCACAGCCTCAGTCTAAAGAGTGGCTGATATTGGAGAAAGCTTAGAATAACTAGCCAGCTATTATTTTTTTATTAACTAAGAAGAGTTTGTTTTTTACAATACTGATCAGGTTCAATAGGCCCCACCATGACTAAATAAAAAGAATACACAAATATACAAAGTGTGACTTACTTTAAAACAAAAAAAAAGGTTTTTACCTTATAGCAGGGGTTGCCAACCTGCGGCTCTTTGCCTTGCTTCGTGCGGCTCTTCAGTTCATATCAAATTGTGTGGTTATAATTATTTTTATTTTTTTTTATATACTTTTTTTGTGTGGGCCTATGTGTGTGCATGTTCGCAAACGTTTCATGCGGCTCTTACGTTCGTTTTACATGTTGTTTATTATTTCATTTTTTATTTCGTTAATGTGTATGTGTATGCCTGTTCGCAAATGTTTAATTGAGGACGCAACATAACGTTCGCAAATGTTTGGTGTGGACACAACCTAAAACTGCCCGCTCAGCTTGGATGGAGGTTTTCCGTGAGTAAACAATTTGTGTCAAGTTCGCTCCGAAACAGAGTGGGAGAGTTTATATTTTTTGTTGAACGTTATACCAAGCCATTCTGCCTTATATGCCAGGCATCATTAGCGCATTTCAAGGCTTCAAATCTTCAGCGCCACTTCAGCTCTCTCCATGCTAAAAGTAAGTCCCACTAAGCAACATGCATAGTAAGAGAAGAACGCTATTGTAAATTTTTTTATACAGCAGTTGGTTCTGACCGAGTGATTTTATTGGACGAGAGACATTCCAGCAGTGCTGATATTAGCGAACAACATCACTCTGACTTCATGGACTGTTCACCTAACTGACCAAACTGACAAAATCACTCCGCTCACTGACGAGCCGGAGTTTCACTTGTGTTAACTGTGGCCCTTTCCCAAATGACTCCCTATGCACTCCCACTCCGTGAGCGAGTGTGACTCGCTGTGGAGTCACCCTCGCGGCTGTGGAGTGCCACTCGATCATTAAGGGGAGGGTATAACAACGGCGCGGCTTTGGCAAGCCCTCGCCTCTGTCAGACGGAAACAGGAAGAAACCTGGAGACATTAGTTAACTGTTAAGTCTTTATTTCTCACCCTAAAATAAAATTCCACCACTTTTATATTTGACCTGAAACGATCTTTACATTCATAAGCTACGCATGTGAGAGTAAATGTAGTATTGAATAAAAACAAACTCACTCCCATGATTTTTTGGCAGCATAATTTATTTTTTGTTAAACATTTTGTAACTGCATATTCTTAATTTTACCAGCTCAGTCTGTAGTGGAGAAAACGGGTGGGTGATCCGCTGTTTAATTATCCTTTTAGTTTACATGCACAGCAGCATACAAAACCAGGGAAAAGAACAATAGTCTGCTAAAGCATGTATTCCACTTGTCATGATACGTTAATCTGCCATTTCGACCCGCGAATCGCGGCAGTTAATTAGCGTGCATAAATTATAATGCACTGCAAGGGTGGTCATAAAATAAGAAAAGTCATGCGCTCCAGCTGACTGACGTCACCGCCGCTATTACTACCCCTCATTGGCTTTAACAGTAACACAAATCTTACTAACAATTTAAGGAAATAATAATCACTGTCCCTTATTAACTTGTGGGCATTTTCTTCATCTGCTTCGTTTTATCTTTTATCCACGCCTTGAAAATACACTAACGGTAGACAAGTGGCATAATCAAATCAACAAGTGTAAAACAACATGTTAATTCCAAAATTGTAGGCTACCCTCTGGTTCCGTCATTTAGGGCTATGCATAAAAATAAACAATCAAATGTCTGTTTGAGGTAAGAGAACGTTTCATTTATAATTCGGGAAACAAACTCCACGGAACTCTCATTTGTAAATTGGCTCCTCCATTCCGGACTTAATTGATTGGCGGACACCTGTGTCAAACGTAGGGCTAAGCCACTATCGATGCAGACTCGGTGATCGAGGGCTTTATAACCCACTCACACTCAAGGCTCTGTGGTTTGGGACGACACTCAATATGGTGGGCCCTCCCCGCGAACGCGCAAACGGAGGGATAGTGGATAGGGATAGGGTGTAGGGGGTGGATCTAGATTGGGCCTGTGTGTGTGTGACTCGGTGTGACTCAGGTTGGCCTGTGGCGAGTCTCCCCATTCGAGATGGCAGCTCTGCCACACACAGACACGTTACTGAAGACAGCAATAGTGTGTGGAGATAAACGAATAATACGAGCGGACGCGATCCCTACGCAGCCTAGCCTAGCCTAGCTTTCCCACTTTACTGTATAACTTCCCCCGGGCCGAAATACACTCATAAACTCTGGGAAATGAAGCGTGGGGGTTTGGATTTTGCAACGGACCTTATTACCAACTAGATTAAGATCCGCCGTTCCTTTCCTTTAGTGATTTTTACGGGACATCGGGCCGTGCGCCGTGGTTAATGTTACCAAAGTAAACACTGCAGGACGAGCTCCCGTCAAGTTGCTGTTGTCGGACTATTTGTGTTGGCGGAAGCAAATACATTCTTAAATGATTAAAGATCACATTTTAAAGTTAACTTGCGAATTTAAGTTGTAAAACTGCTGTATAAAAGCAATATCACACTCGAGGTCGCAATGTTGTCGCTGTATATCAGCACTGCTGTGTTTCTCTTCGGCACTCGGCCTGCAGCCTCGTACCTACGACCGAATCACAGCAGTGCTGATATACAGCGACAACATGCTCCCTCTCATGTGATATTGCTTAAATATTTTAGTTTGTGGACTTGGTTGAACTGAGAGTTTGTGCGTGAGGCAGTGCACACAATGTTCATTGTTGAAAATGACTGGCCTGTCGTCTTAGTACTATAGGAGTCCAGTTCTGTCATTATCACAGGGGCGGCCTTAACGACCACCCCCCCCCTTTTATTTTATTTATTTTTTAATAAATAATGCGAAAATTAAAAAGAATGTGGAATCCAGTTGGTTCTTCGACAGATTATGAGATAATAGGCCCCTGGACCAATACTCTCAAAGGGCCCCCCACTCCTACCTATCCAGTCAGTTACACTGACTTTTCTGCACAGATACATACAATTATTGGCAAAAAACATATTAAGAAAGTCAGTGTTTCCCAGATGATTTTGGGACACTGTGGGAGGGACCCTGGTACTTGTTGGGGGGGGTCAGGGGGCATTGCACACTGGAAGAAAATGTGTACCGTTTAAAAGTGAAATGCATCAATCTGATGCACTTAGAGAGGAAAATTTAGAGGCTAAATCAAATCTTGAGCTGCAGAAGGAACATTGTTTTTCTGATTTTTCTTAAGCAGGCAGCATCCTTTACTCTGCAACTGCAAAAACAGTAGATTGGTCTGCAGACCCATGTTATATGATGGAGAGACCCATTTCAACAGATAAAGGGTGGATTGCTACTTTTTATGAACAGTATAGAATTTACACATAGAAAGTTTATTCCTGTATGTGTGGGGCCTTAGAGGCCCCTCATGAAGCCCCTAAGACAGAGCTAATAATGCTGTTGCTTTACAATTGCTTTTGTATGTTGAATATTGTTAATGTATGTTGAATATTGTTAATGTATTGTTGTTTTTCCTTTGAATTTGTTTGAACTCGACGTCATTGTAAATGAGGGTCACCCCTCAATTGGTCTCTCGAGGATAAATAAAAGTTAAATGAAATGAAAAATTTCTCCCCTACTAGTTGAGGGGCCCATGATGATTTATTTCCTTATATTTAGGCTATTCCTTTTTGGAACCTTTTATTGACATGAGTGACTGAGCTCTTTGACTATAAGACATGTAAAGTTATCAGTACCTTAGCTTAGGGCCCCCTTGAGCCCTTGTGCCCCTGGGCCTGGTAGCATGCACAAGCATTATTTATTTAAAAAATAATAATAATACAAAATTCAACTGAAACGGGTGAAACATAGTTAAGGCTGTTACTGCATTATCATTTGGGTTGTGACATTTACAGTAAATCTGACTGAGCAGAGGTCTGTGTGTGTGTGTGTGTGTGTGTGTGCGTGTATGAGGAAGGGATGGGGGGGATGTTCATGTGTACCCGTGTGTACGATGTGGCTCTTTGCAGTAACACAGTAAAAAATGTGGCTCTTAGTCTCTGACTGGTTGGCCACCCCTGCCTTATAGGCATAGGCCGTATAATTTTTAGCCTGGTCAATTCAGCAAATCAGTCTACCACAATGAACAGCAGTAGGGCCATTGTCTATACGTGGGCTATTACCATAGTATAGCTGTCTTTGGTAAGCGCCTGCTCCCAAAAGCTAACTTTTTTTCCTTCTTGTTTTAGGCAGAATCGTTCTTGAGTGGGGTTGAAAGGAACACAGCTGGGAAGAGGAAACCGACGTGTTCTTCCATCCTGTGTAGTGACCAGCATCCGAAACAAATACCCTTCAACCACTGGACAATATGCTGGCTTCAGGGAAGCACAAGATGCTCTGAGATTGTTCTGAACACAACACTACTATAGGCTACTAGAAAACATTTGCTACTGCACCATATCATTTATATCATGCACAGAAAGAACACATACATTTGGTTACAGATGACACAATACGATTGTGAGGTTACCTTTTTTATATAAACTATTCCACTTAAGAGGAGATTTCAACAGTGTTGTAATTTTTACAGTAACATTTCAATAACTATGTACATAAATGGTTAAATAAAAATAAGTTATTTGTTGACCTTTTGTCTTTTTACTAATGATTGCAGACAGTATTTGGCACCACACTAAACAACAGACTTATTTTACCTTTTTAATCAGGTTTTAAATTGGGAGACATGCTCTGCAATACTTTGCTTTTTGTCCGGTCTTGGAGTGGTGGCTATGTTGTCCGGTATAGTAGCTTGTTGCTGGATATAAAAATGTGGATCTGCAATCTTCACAGTAGGACCCTTCATATCGTTGGAGAAGTTCTCCCAGCGTTCCACTGTCATGTGTCTGTCACAAGTCTTGTGTTGAAGCGGAGCCCATCTGCTGTTTGATCCCGAACTAGTTCCCATTGCTGTCATTCAACATTGTGGTGTGGAAGTGTGTTTGTGGAGACACCGGGTGCAGGAGCGCAGAAGACATGCCTCGCTTGTCTGTGAACAGCAGACAAGTTCAAAACTATCCTCAAGTTTGCTGGACTCTTAGGACTTCAAGCATCAACTTAGCATTCTCATTGTACTGACATTGGCATGTCTTACGATCCGACGGTCTTGGTGCTGTGACATATGCTGCATCCACACCAAGCGTGTTTTGGGCGGTCACTTTGCATACAAAGTCAATGTACAGACACAAATTATTCGCGCCGCTCATTTGCGTTGAGTTGAAAATATTCATCTCATGCACATTTTTCACGTGAGGTCCCACGGTGATTATCACACGGTTTGCGAGGAGCAACACAAATTTTTGCGTTTGGTGTGGACGCAGCATTAGAATGGACGTGAGGCACAGAAGGATGAATAATTGAGCTTCACTGTTGGTTCCTTCTTGGTGAACTCCTCATGGAGGTGCCATAATGTATCAGTCAGAATCATTCTCTGATGCTTTATTTTCTTGCGTGTGATTGTGTCCTGTTTGACAGTTGTCATTAGAGATGCATTATGGTAGAAATCCTGAACCTGCTGAGTAATTGCTTGAATGTATGTAGGTCTACTCTTCCGCATTGTGTTATCAGACCTGCAAACTCATAAGAGGTGAAAAAGGTTTCACCTGACCCCTCTAGGGGATTTTTTTTAAATATCAGCTTTGAAATAGGCATTCTAGTGCACTCGGAAAATAAAATTAAAGAATCAGACAACATTTATTTCTGGCAAATAACACATGTATTAGTTCAGCATCTACTGTTTTCAGAAACACACAAGGGACCCTAAACAACTAAATCTTAAGAGAACTTCAATACTCTACATATAATTAATCCCAACAATTTTCAAACAGTAAAAATGTGCGCTTTGCATTTTAAGGTGAATTGGCAATCCTCCCAATGAGCAGAGTGAATGGATTCAATAGACGGTGCGCTCTTAAAACAACACTGCGTCAATCGAAATAATTATTTAAAGATATTTTTTAAAACACTTCAGGTCCGGACCTCGTGACCTCAATATGGTGTATGCGGCCATGTATGCACTGACTGTGTGCGTATCCACTGTTAGTAAATCAGGGTCGATTTTTTTGGTTTTCTAAACTATATCGATCTGCTACCAGGCTGCAATCTGATAAATACTTTGCCAAAGGAAACTATTTCAGGCGCATATGTTTGGAGTTTGATATAAAAGTCATGCAATAATCAATGCTACGATGAAATATGTCACTTATATGTTCTGTGGTGACATTTGTGAACAATGGATTATCCAGATCCATCACATGCTCTAACAAAACGGGTTTTTTATTTTTTATTTTTTACCAACAAACAAGGTGTTAGTGGAGATAAGTGTGTGGATGTTTTGACCATTTTCATAACCATTTTATTCACAGGTTAAAAAAAGAGGTTAATAGGACACAGTGCTAAGGCTGGATTTCATTTTGCAGTGCACATGAAAAACCATGGCAACCTTGTTGAAATAAAATTATCCGTGGTGTTTCCAAAGATCACTTGATATGTGAAATTAAAACATTATTCATTTTGTCAGGGACTATTAAAGGGCTCACCACACCTCATAGTCCAACAACGCTGTGCTATATTCCAAACACAATTGAAACATTTCTGAACAAAATGAAGAAGGCACAGGTTGAGTAATAGACTAATTTCATTCATTTTCCTAGCTGTAGAGACCTGGCTCTCTGAACATGAAGTGAGGAATAACATAGGACATGCATAGACCTAACAAACAATCCCACCACACAAAACAGTTCCCAGTCATTTTCCATCTGGATGATAAGTTGAGTACCAACTTTTGGTTTTGACAGGTCAATTTTCCTCTGTTTCTTGTTGAGATTGTTTTCTCCTCTGTGCGATAGTCAAATCACTTTTCTCTGAATGATTGCCCTGTGAAAGCACCAGTATAAATCTCCTCTAAAGATGCCTTGCAGAGCAATTCATTGTGCAGCCGATATGAGGTAGAAAAGTATTGTCTCAAGAGTCTGATGATGGATTTCTACAACAGAAGGCGGTTAAGGAAGAGGCTGCAATTCTATTGGTTATCCATATCACTATGAAGTATGGAAGGCTCACAGATTCAATAGAATGCACCGGGCAAAAAAAATATTCTGGTAGGATGTAATATTAACTATGACGATTTATGTTTTTATCTCCACAAAAAACGGTCTGTGTAATTTTTGATAATTTGTTTTTAGTATTGAATTCCAAGTGACAGAAAGGAGAATACCACTCGTATTTTCGTTTTCCTGCTGGTATGTAGAAACGAAAATACCAGCCCAATTCTCCTTTTCTTGCTTATTGGTACAAAACCAAAAAAGGACTTCGACAGAAACAAGAAAACGGAAGAACGGAGAGGTTTCATGTCCGATTTCCCCTTCATTAGATTCTGACTGGAAAAGCGATAAACGAGCATCATTGGCTATTCCATCTGAGGGCGGACTTCTCCTGATTGGCTTCTCCTGATTCAGCTTTGCCACTGAGCTTACTACTTCTGTATTTTCAGCGTTAAGGTATCATTTATAAAAGGGATCGAAAACTGATACATTTTTCTTCAGATTGTGATCAATGCTTGCAATATAGGAAGTAAGGAACTCAGAAAGCAGCACATAATAAGCCTACATAGGCTTCAATCAACATCTAAATAAAGTGCATGGTCGGACATATAATAAAAGGTCGGAACAAGTGTCTATTGTTCATTAAGGATGTTTTTGTGATTTTGTTATTTTTACTAACAAAATAGAGATATGCAGAGAAAAGCATGATAGGTGCTCTTTAAGGCCCTTCCAGGGTACTTTTCTGAAAAATGTACCTTTGGGTACACAAATGATAACCCTATTTCTCTGTGTAGGTGGGCGATTTCGCTGCTGATTGTAACCATAGTTAAAAGCATGTTATCTACCAGCCAGTTGTTCCACATTAACACTAGAGCTGCCAGCGTTCTATTTATACCTATAACCGCCACGTGGGTCAAATTTACCCGTGCGCCCAGTTTCCGCAGTTCTAGTTCTAAAAAGAGTACTCTTTCATCGTATTTGTGAGGCATCTTATTCACAAATAAATATATCAAGGCATGACATTCTTTTTTTTTAAATGATCACCTTTGTTTTGGTGCTTTTGTTCTATAATTGAAGCCGGCCCGGTTCTACGGTTATATGGAAAGGAGTGACTGAAAAAGATAATTGGCCTAAATATAGACTTATTAAGAAATAAATAAAGGCTACTGTGCCAAGGCCTACCAGTTATTGCTTCAGTTGCTATAGGGTGACATTACTGTTTCTATCTCACTTTCTCGCTCGCCCGCCCGCTCGTTCAACCACTTGCGCACCGGCCCTGTGTGTCTGCGAAGTAAAACACTTATCGGGTCGCATGGCTGTCATTAGGCCTATAAATCAGTCTAAAATGACACGGCAAATGGATATTATAATAAAATATTTGCATATTTGGGTAAATTATCAGAAAGACAATTCTCACAAAAGGACATAGGCTAACCCATGTTATTTAAATAATAAAATAGCCAATAAATAAACGCGTGTGGGAGATTTAACTTGCCAAGTCACGGCAACCTTTCACATGTTCAATGATCAATTTATGCATTTTAAAAATGTATGAAAAGTCTACAAAAACATCAGGACAATTAAGATAATAACAATTTTTATTCACAAGATCATACCATAATAAACAGAGTCATCCAGGGTAAAACAAGAACGATAAGGCCTGCCCCTACGTGACAAATCAAACTTATTTTTATGTTACTGATTCGCCAGTAGGGCTACTTATTAATTTATTTAAAGAAAGCGATCATTTACCATTTCAACATCTGCCATTAATTAAAACATTATTATTTACAAGATCATATCAAAAATAATCAAACGGAGTGGCCCGGGTAAAAACAAAAAGAACGGTTACATGACAAATCTTTTTACACACAGCGAAGTTTGTTTGAACATTAACCATTTGAACATGTACTAGAAATTAAAACATTCTTATTTACAATATCATATTGAAAATAGGCTAATAAACAGAGTAGCCCAGAGTTAAAAAAAAAAAAATAGCCAGATGAATAGAGACAAATCAAACATTTTAGTTAGGCTAACTGATTTGCATAATATATATGGCATAATATAACAATTGATTACAAAACAAACTTTACACAAACTTATTTTAAGAAGGCTTAACTGATTAAATATAGGCTCATTATTTACAACATTAACATTAATTATTTCACCTCCCAAGCCATATATCACTCACACACACTTGCAACATACGTGCAGCATCTTGGCTGTGCATTTCCCACACACAGCTTTCCTGCACTCCACACACTTCACGGTTTTACTTTGTTTGTACTTTTCCTTCACCGTGCAGGTCACTCTCCTCGCTTCTTCTTCCTCTCTGGGGGTCACGGAGAGGTGCGCGGAGATGTGCTGTGGCTCTTCTGATGCCATCCACTCAGCGCGCAGCTCCTGGGCCAGCTGTAGGAGGAAGTCCCTCCTGGGGATGTTGTCTTTCATGCAGCTCCGGTACAACACACACATTGATCCCGGACAAATCGAGCATGTTGTAGAAGACGGCAACGGGCCATCTACGCGTGCCAGCTAGAGATAGAGAGAGAGGCCGTATTTGATTAATGGCATACCGTTATTAAACCGTCTGCAAATTGACATTTTCTAATAGGCCTAGTCCTTATTAAGAAGGCTAAATATGTAGCCTACTATTAATTAAATAAGCTACCTTATATAGTAATAGAAATAGATCTAACCTTTTGTCGAGTATTGATGAGCCATTTGGTCCAGCACGTCCACTCCCACTTTGGTCCTGTTGTAATATAACACCGTCTCTGGTTTCTTTTTGGTGTCAGTAGAGATGGACACATGTTGATGCTGGGTGCTCAGGATGGTGACATTTCTCCGAGGCTTGCACTGGTACACGCTTAGGGTTATGTTGCCGTGCTTCAGCACCTTTGTCTCAAACAACTCCCCTCGGCCATTCACGCAAGGGGGTAGCCCACACTTATTTCGCTTGATGGTACCTACAAGGCTGGTCTTTTTTGCCAGCAGGGTTTTGGCGAGTGGGACAGAGGTGAAGAAATTGTCGGACGTTACATTTCTTCCCTTACCGACGAAGGGCTCGACCAATTTTAGCACCACACTTTCCCCCACGGATAGCTCTGCAGGTCTTCCTCCATCCTTGCCGAGGTATGGGATGCTGTTTAACAGATATTTCGTTTCCACATCTGCGGCCAGCCAGAACTTTATACCAAACTTATCTGGCTTATTTGGTATGAAATGGGTGAAACGGCATCGCGCTTTTGTGGGGAACAGCTGTTCATCCACCGTTATCTCGGGTCCCAGTGTGTAGGCGGAAATGCAATTAGAAGTAAACTTCTCCCAAACTTCAGAGACAAGCGCAAACGTGGTCTCCGTCAGACGGCCGGGCCGTGTCTCTTTGTGGTCGAAGCGCAGGTAGCGCAGTATGTCACGGAACCTGTTCCTCAACATTGTTTGAATGAAAAAAGTATTCCCCCAATGTTCGGACCAGAAACTTTCCATGTCGATGTTTTTGGCACAATAAGCCCCTCTCACATACATATACCTATAAAGGCCTTCAGCTCTGCCAAGGGAAGATCCCAGGATGCTCTCTCCTCATTTCCTCTCTGTGCCGCAGCCACAGTGCACTCTCTTATGTGCTGTAACATCTCTTCATCGCACATACAAAGAAATGCTGTATATTTATTTTCGATGTTACGCTTAGCGTAGGCTGTCAGACCAGATGACTCCGTTAGGATGTTGTGAGTTCCTTGTCGGCCTGTCCCTCCGCCTGAAGCCACAGATGTCCACTCTGTGCCATCTCTCCCTGTCACTGGTGGCTCCACAGGACCGTCTTGAATAATAAGACATATTTATTATATTAGACTGAGCCTACAAATTTGCTCATATTATTCTGTTGAGGAAATAGACCTAGTTTATAGCTTTATATAGCCTATATATCTAATTACCTTCTTCATTGAGGCCTAGGCCGACTCTGTCTTCAGTTGGGAAGTCGGAGACAAGTGGGCGTACTTCTCTCAGCGGCTCAGGGTCGCTCTCAGATGAGCCGGCATCAGGTGAAGAGCCGCCCAAAGACGCCTCACTTAGTCCTGATATCTCCCCACCATCAGACTCACCATCAGTCAGTTCATTGAGGAGAAGCAGTGCTTGTCTGGCATCCATAAATCGTTTCCTTTTGTCCATTTTGGGAGCTTGTATATAGTTGTGTAATAACCTGATAAAAACTCAACGTCCGGGCTCGCGCTCGAGGATGTTGTTGCCATAGCAACCTGGATCGTTGAACGCACCGCCCGCGAAAAATACACTGGGTCATTTTGACCCGCTGTGGCGTTTCTAGGTATAAAAGCCTGTGTTTTTCATTTGGATTTGTTTAGATTTTTTTAAACAATAGGATATGCAACACAACACCATTTTAGTTAAAGTCAAAGAGTGGGGAACTTCAATTTTTTATTAAAACACAGTTATGGGCAATTGAAAAACCGCCACGGGGTTCTAGTGTTGGAAAGTTGGCCTGTATATACCGATTCACCTCAAACTGAGCAACCCCTTAGAAGATATCATGCATTATATCTACAGAAAAGTAGTTTGACGTGTTAAAATACTTTAGTGTATTCAACATACATGTGCTTTTCACACCATATGTATGTATTTGAAAACAATCTTTCTCGAGGAGACAGAAACGACAGTAATACATGACTCCACAAATCTTTTATTTTATTATTAATGTCAGTGTTGATTACATGCATCTATGCACTTGTCCTCACACTGCATGGCTTATTACTAAGTAATGGCATATGGCTTATGTATTCCTAAAAGTACAATTTTATAAATTAATTGCATTAGGTTTTCCTTTCATCTATGCAGATCTTACAGAGCCCTTACAAAGACCATGAGGAGGGAGTGTTTCACTCTGAAGTAAAAGTAATGTGCATCTGAAATAAAGTGCTTTGGAAACTTCCCACAGTAGTTGCTGAATTATCAGCTTGGTCATCGTCTGTACAGATATAAAACCAGCAGTATCTCAGGAATGGCTGTAGTTCTGATCCTGAGCATTCTACAGATGTATTATTAAAAGGCATTGGTGGAGTGTTACTTTGAACTGCTGGGGGGCTGTTTCAAGGTGAGAATAATATTATTTGGGTGTATCTTTGTGGCAGGCTAACAATAATACAGAATTTATGTCCAGAACATATTCGAAGACCAAAACAAGCTTTCAGAGAGAAAAAGCAGAGAGAAAATATCTAACAACTGCTGCTTTTTGGGTTGAGTGACAGCCACCAGTTGGGCTTGTGGAGCTGCATTTCTCCCAATCAATAGGGTCACAGAAAATGTAATTGATATGACTTGTTTATTTTTTTCTTCCTTCCATATTTATTGTTTACATATTAGATTGTCATAAAACCACCTTAAAACCATAATGTCTTTATTCTCAGTGGATGCACTGTTGTGTACACTTTGTGTGGGTCTCTCTGTTGCAACAAAAAAAAAATCACAGCATCCAGTCATCTGACACTCTTCTTTACATCATGCATAACTCTGTGTGAGTGTGTGCAGTTGCATCTTTGCATATACGCTCAAGTTGCTGCTTGTGTGCCGGAGGTGAGTAATGATGTCTGGGTAAAGAGTAGACAGGTTGTGCATACTGAATACCAATTGTGATCAATCCCTCAGCATCTTGCAGCGGGGAACCAGGTGAGGGCAAGAGGCTCTAACAGACAAGATCAGATGAGAAGTGAGTCCAACAGCTGAGCCTCTGCCTCACAAGATTGTGCAGTCAACGCTGACAGCTGGCGATGGCTGTCATGGAGTCACAAGTAATACAACGGATATGTCTTGATTGGTCCATTGGTTTGCATGTTCTGCTTAGGCCACTCATACCGGGAGTTGTCTGAACTTTAGTCTTTATGTTGTTTTGTGAAAATGTTCTCACGCCAGCGCTTTGCTGGCTAGACATACGGATGTCTGTCTGCTTTGGTTCAATGTCAGGAAGCAGCGGTTTTCAAGGAATTGCACATCTAAAGACTTAGAAAGGCTGGCCCTACCCGTCTTCCAGAGCTATCACTGGGTAGACAATGCCCGTGCCCTTACCTACTGGCAGGACGCTTATCCTGAGCTTAAAGATACGACCCCATCATGGGTAGCCGTGGAAAAGGAAGCGCTACTCCATGCAGAACGAAAACATCTAGTATCATTGGAAGATATTGGTTTTGTAGTTAAAACTCACTGCAGATTTGGTATCAAATAAAAAAAAAAATAACAATTTAAATGTTGCAATTTATAATCCCTGTTGGACTCCAGTCCTTGCTGATAACTAAACCTGATACCAATAAACTAGTCTCTAGGTGTGTAAGCCTGTTTGCAGATCACACTGCCCTGTCTACACAGCATTTAAGGGAGTCCTGGGAGAGCGAAACAGGAGTAGAAATTTCAGAAGATGCTTGAGCTAAGTGTCTCCGCAGCAATTCTATCTGTAATATGGGCTTCTGCTTTGATTTTTTATTAGTAGAAAGCAAATCCTTCAAGTGCGCCATCGAGCAGCCAGCCTAAAATAAGTGAATCCTTTGCCAAGGGAGCAAAATATGCTCCTGAATCAAAGGAGTTGGCACTTTTAAAGTGGTTGAAAAGCCTGGATTTAAGCATCTGATGCAGAAGACGGCCCTAGCCCTAAATTGCCATCTTTGGTTTACTTTTCTGATAGAGATTCCTTAGATTTATGACAAGGTGCATGTAACTGTGCACAAAAAATTTGTCTGCGGGGAATGTTTTTCACCAACAACGGACCTGTGGAAGAGCAGCAGTGGTGGAGGTTAACCCTACGTCAGTCTAACCATCCACTACATCTCCCCGGATTGGAATGTTTTCCCCTGAAGACCACACACACACGCCCACAGTTCAGAAATGATCAAGAGTATTCTCCGACCTTGGAAAAAACAAAAGAGAAGATCTGAAGTAGGTCAGTGGAAGGTATCTTTGCTCATTATTTGATGGACAACTAGGGCTGTCAAGCGATTTAATTTTTTTAATCTAATTAATTACAGGCTCTGTGATTAATTAATCTAAATTAATCGCATACTTTTGACACTTTTATACCTGTTTATAAACAGCTGTATAGCCTGCTACAGTTTGTTTCTCTCTCTCTCTATCTCTCTCTCTCTCTTGCTCTCGTAAGTTCTGTCTCCACAACAGACAGCGCTGCACTTCCACAGATGCCTATGCCGATTCATTCACCATCGTCGTACTCATAGGCAAAAATATTGACACACATACACACACACGGGGCGGGTGTCCGTTTACGCGGGAGACGAGACAGCTAGCAAACAAAATTGAGACACACAGAGGAAGATTGAGAGATACTGTTTTGAACCTATATTGTTGCACTCGCTGAATCAATAATGCATAGACACTGCGGAGCATAAAGTAAGATGTCTTCCTACCTTCATGCTTATTTGCCCGAAGCATCCCATAAAACGTCTATAGAGCCCCCGGCCCGGCCCTTTCCTCTGCTTCTCTCTTTACTTTTCTCCCTTTCACCCGTGCGGGCCGTGTATGCAAGCTACAGGTGCAGCTCGGTGCAGCTCACCGAGGGGATTATTATAGAAGTGCGATTAATCTGCGTTAATTTTTTTAATCGCGTTACTTTTTCTGTGATTAATTAATCGAAATTAACGCGTTAATTTGACAGCCCTTATATATATATATATATATATATATATATATATATATATATATATTAGTGGTGGGCCGTTATCGGCGTTAACGTGCTGCGTTAAAAAACGGCGATAAAAAAAAATATCGCCGTTAATCTCTTATTCCACCTCCTGTTCGGCTCAGGGGAGATGGTTCCCTCCAGGGCCGATGGCTGTTCGCCGTCGGGTGTGAACCCCCTTCCGTGTGTCATATTTTTTATTTTATTTTTTTGAATCGCCAAATACACGTAATCTATCTATGGTCTATTTTCATATTTAAGTTAAGTTAAGTTAACGCTAATTTTTGTGCGCGTAGTGTCTGCTACGTTGCATCTCTCCTCTCCTCCGTTTTGTGAAGGGGGGGCGGGGCTCCACTGCCAATACACACACATACACACGCAGACTCGGCACAACACCGGTGAGCACATACACACAGTTAGAGAGGTAGAGAAGACAACTACACGCAGTAGGTTGGTGTGACAGAAAGTCCAAAAGCCAACGAGTACATTATAAATGGAGTGAAGTCTACCCCGACCGTCTGAAAAGCAGCGAAAATATCCGCGTTTTTTAAATGCATTATGCACCCAACGTGAATCTAGTAGCGAGGATGCTAACGTTAGCTCTGCTGCTAGTAGCCTACTACCAGTTAATGTGCAGTTCAACACAAACATCAGCAACAGTTATCAGAGGAACATCTCTACAGCCTGCGTAGATCTCAATAAATGGCCCAGAGGTGTCTGACTTCACATACCATGAGGCAGTGGAAGCTTAAAAGTAAGCTACTGGCAAAGTGTTCAAAACAGCCTGTCCTGAGCCAAATTTTGAGATTTTGAATCAAATCACTCATACACACATTAAAATAATAGCCTTTAACTTTAAAACAGATTGTTGTAGGCCTATTTTTTTTTTGCAGAAATAAGTTTTAAAGAATTGCTGTTGTAAAAGGAATAAGGTAAAACAAATAAAAATAAGTGCTGTTAAAGTTCTTTACATGATTTTTGTTTGCATAAAACATGTCTTGTTTGCAGTTATTGTAGGTTTAGAAACAAAAAATTACAAATGTTCCAACTCAAATAATATTTGAATTATAGCCTCCACTTTCAGTATGACCCTTAACTCATCTATAATACTGTCCATGATTTGTTTATACATTGTCAATAAAAAGCAAATATAACAATTATTTGAACACGACTAATATAAAAAAAATTGTATAGGGGCCAGTAAAAATTGACTTCGGGCAAGTAGAATTCAGACCCACTTGCCCGAAAAAAAAAAACTTAGCGTTGAGCCCTGCCTAACAGTTTGTAAACACAAGTACATCTTGTTGAACATTATTTATTTTCATCACCAATTATCATAGTAGAACAGCTTCCTCAAGCAGTTTGTGATGCATGTTGGAAACAGGAGATGAGCCCCTGGTCTGATGCGCCACCTGGCTTGAGAAACACGTTCTCAAAGACTTACTTTGAGTCATTATTTAGGGAGCACACACATATTATGAATGAATTCAAATGAGCCATTTTAATCTAGATTAATTTCAAAATTCAATGAGATTAATCTAGATTAAAAAAAATAATCTATGCCCACCTCTAATATATATATACAGTCATGTGAAAAAATCAGGACACCCTTTGAAAACATGTGTGTTTTTTAACATATTTAGACATATGGATATTTAATATAATTTTTTTTTTAAACTGAGAAATTCCAGGAATATACATAAATAAGTAAAACTGAAGAAAATACTGTTTAAAAATTTCTGTAAAATGTAATAAAATAAACATGCAAATTCTGTTGAGGAATAAATTAGGACACCCCAACATTTGTTTTCACTTAAAATGTCTGAAATCACACAGAAGTGTTTCAGATCAGGTGCACATGATAAGAAGATTGTTACTGAGCATTTTGAAGGAGGTTTGGCCTATTTAAACCTCATACATTCAGTTTGGTGTGCTCCTGACTGTTGATGTGAGAGTGAACACCATGGTGAGTTCAAAAGACCTGTCTGAGGCCTTCAGAAAGAAGATTCTTGGAGCTCATGAATCTGGTAAGGGATTTAAAATGATCTCAAAATATTTTGAAATCAGCCATTCCACTGTCCGGAAAAAAGTGTACAAGTGGAGGACATTCAAAGCAACTGCCAACTTGCCCAGGTCTGGCCTTCCAAGCAAGTTCACCCCGAGAGCAGAGCGCAAGATGCTAAATGAAGTCTCCAAAACCCCTAAAATGTCATCGCGGGACCTACAGCAGGCTCTGGCCACTGTTGATGTGAAAGTGCATGCGTCTACAATCAGAAAGAGACTGCACAAGTTTAACTTTCCCATGAGGTGTGCAAGGAGGAAACCTTTACTCTCCAAGAGAAACATTAAGGCCAGAATGAAGTTTGCCAGAGAGAACGTAGACAAAGAACAGGGCTTCTGGAATAATGTTCTTTGGACAGATGAGTCTAAAATTGAATTTTCCGGACACCAGAAAAGAGGACATGTTTGGCGCAAACCAAATACAGAGTTCCAGGAAAAGCACCTCATACCAACTGTGGAGCATGGAGGTGGAAGTGTCATGGTTTAGGGATGCTTTGCTGCAGCAGGACCTGGCCAGCTCACCATCATAGAATCCATCATGAATTCTACAGTGTATCAGAGGGATACATGTGAGACCATCTGTAAGAAAATTAAAGCTGAAGCGGAACTGGACCCTGCATCATGTCAATGACCCTAAACATACCAGTAAATCCACCAAGGACTGGCTGAAAACTAAGAAATGGTGAGTCCTGGAATGGCCAAGTCAAAGCCCAGATCTTAATCCCATTGAGATGCTGTGTGAATTGAAACAAGCTGTATGCAAGAAACCCCTCACACATCACACAGGTTAAAACATTCTGCATTGAGGAGTAGGGCAAACTTTCCTCAGACCGATGTCAGAGACTGGTAGAAGGTTACAAGAAGCGTCTCACTGAAGTTATTTCAGCCAAAGGGGGTAACACTAGGTATTAGGGGGCAGGGTGTCCTAACTTTTTCCTCAGTGAGAATATGCATTTGTGTTGATATATTTTGTTTAATCAGTAAAACAATGTTATTTTTTTGCTGTTTACCTGCAATTAGATCACTTTCTTTTCCAGAGATTAATAAAAACAAGATTAGACATCGATATGGGAACATTTCTTAATGAATAACTGAATATTCAATGGGGTGTCCTAATTTTTTCACATGACTGTTATATATATATAAATATATACTGTATATATATATACAGGTGAAACTCGAAAAATTAGAATATCGTGCAAAAGTTCATTTATTTCAGTAATTCAACTTTATAGGTGAAAATAATATCTTATACAGACTCATTACATACAAAGTGAGATATGTGAAGCCTTTATTTTTTATAATTGTGATTATTATGGCTTACAGTTTATAAAAACCCCAAATTCAAAATCTCAGAAAATTAGAATATTACATAAAATCAATGAAAAAAGGATTTTAAATACAGAAATGTCGGCCCTCTAGAAAGTATAATCATGCATATGTACTAAGTACTTGGTTTGGGCCCCTTTTGCATGAATTATTGCCTAAATGCGGCGTGGCATGGATGCTATCAGCCTGTGGCACTGCTGAGGTGTTATGGAAGCCCAGGTTGCTTTGATGTGGCCTTCAGCTCGTCTGTATTGTTGGGTCTGGTGTGTATTATCTTCCTCTTGACAATAGTCCATAGTTTCTCTATGGAGTTCAGGTCAGGAGAGTTGTCTGGCCATTCATGCAGAGTAATACCATGGTCAGTCAACCAGTTACCAGTGGTTTATGGTACCGTGGGCAGGTGCCAAGTCTAGCTGGAAATGGAAATTTTCATCTCCATAAAGCTTGTCAACAGACAGAGGCATGAAGTGCTCTAAAATCTTCTGTATATGGCTGTGGTGACTTTGGACTTGATAACACAGTGGACCAACAGCAGCAGATGACAGGATACCTCAAATCATCACTGATCCAAATTAAATGTTGCGTTTCATTTGGAAATCAAGGTTCCACAGTCTAGAGGAAAGAGTGGAGGGGCACAAAATCCAAGGGGCTTGAAGACCACTGTCAAGTTTCAACGGTCAGTGATGATTTGAGGCACCATGTCATCTGATGGTGTTGGTCCACTGTGTTATCAAGTCCAAAGTCACCACAGCTGTCTACCAGGAGATTTTAGAGCACTTCATGCTTCTGTCTGTTGACAAGCTTTATGGAGATGCTGAATTACTTTTTCCAGCAAGACTTGACACCTGTCCACAGTGCCAAAACCACAAGTAACTGGTTGACTGACCATGGTATTACTGTGTTGATTGGCCAGACAACTCTCCTGACCTGAAACCAATAGAGAAACTATGGACTATTGTCAAGAGGAAGATGATACACACCAGACCCAACAATACAGACGAGCTGAAGGCCACTATCAAAGCAACCTGGGCTTCCATAACACCTCAGCAGTGCCACAGACTGATAGCATCCATGCCACACCGCATTTAGGCAATAATTTGTGCAAAAGGGGCCCAAACCAAGTACTTAGTACATATGCATGATTATACTTTATAGAGGGCCGACATTTCTGTATTTAAAATCCTTTTTTTATTGATTTTATGTAATATTCTAATTTTCTGAGATTTTGAATTTGGGGTTTTCATAAGCTGTAAGCCCTAATAATCACAATTATAACAAATAAAGGCTTGAAATATCTCACTCTGAATGTAATGAGTCTATATAATATATTAGTTTCACCATTTAGGTTGAATTACTGAAATAAATGAACTTTTGCACGATATTCTAATTTTTCGAGTTTCACCTGTATATATATATATATATATATATATATATATATATATATATATATATATATTAGGGCTGTCAAATTAACGCGTAGTGTACCGTAGTTTAAGTGGAATGGATACCAATGTGTTAAAAATTAAATAGCCCAACCCTTATTAAATTATATTTCTTTGTTCCTTTTTTTGTTTACTTTGCAGTACCATCGTGGCCGATGTGGCAACACTTGGCGAAGGGAACGCCAATGGGTCTTTGGCATGCTGGAGGTAGATGGGACCTCCAGAAGACCCATTCTGAGGCTCGTCAGGGACCGCACACGGAAAACCCTTATCCACCAAATCAAAAAACACGTCAGACCAAGAACATCCATCCTGACTGATGAATGGCGTGCTTACAAAGGGCAGCTTTCTAAGTATGGTTTTGAACAGTATTCTGTCTGCCATAAAAGGAACTTTGTCGACCCAAACATATGTCAGTGGTGCTCATACCCAACATATTGAGCGCGCATGGCAGAAATACAAACTACAAATATGGCGTCATAGAGGTAATCGGACTCCTGAGTCCCTGAAGATTCACCTCAAAATGATTGAGTGGCAACTGGTTAGGTGTCCGCCATTATGATGGTGTCTTGGGCAGACTTTTTCATGATGTGAAAAAACAGCTTAGGTCAAAGTGTAAGGGTGGTTAGGTTGAAGTAGCTCAGAGGAAGTTTCTGTTGATTCAAGCAGCATCTTTTGACAGAAGCGGTAGTAACTTGTACGTTCATGTAAACAGACTAGTATTCATTTGTTTGTACCTTGTTTGTAGCTTTCTTTCACCCTAATGATCTTGTTTGGTGTTAGACGTTGTTTATGATCATCAGAGGAAAAAATTGAAAAAAAATTCAGAAACATGGCATGAGACATTCATGTATGTTGTGTATTGGACACTCCCTCTGTCCAATCCACTCTTCTTCTGTTTCCAAATCATTTTGGCCACCACTGTATACATTTTGTTTTGTGTTTTAATGTAATTAAAAGAGACTTTCTTGACTTATATTATTTTTGTTTAGGTATTTTCCTCATGTAATACCCACATGCTTCCTGTTACATTTATGAAGTTGGGACTACTGTACACTGTTGTGTGTGCAATTAAGTGTAATAATAATCCAAATTGTTTCACTTTGAGGTAAAGTCAATACTTCATGAAAGTATAATAAAGGTCTCATGACAGTCAATGTCAAAATTAGACGGTGTAGTAACTCTTTATGACATATTATTTAAATGTACAAATTGTTTCACTTTACCTGAGGCCAAAATAATCATTCATGAGCATGTTATAAAGGCATTAGACCAGGGGTCCTCAAAGGGCAGACTCCGGTCCGGATCCGGACCCAAACGCAATGAAATTCGGACCGAGACAAAAATCAATATTAGGCTACAATTGTTTTCATAGTGATCCAAGCGAGATTTTATTGGCGTATGATTTCTGGATGTTTCCAATCACGTATCTGCCTCGTTGCCAATGCAAATGTCCTATCAGCGATTGTACTGTATAAAAACATCACTATGACAACTCAATTGTGGCCGTGACTGCTTTTTTTTTTTTTTTTTTCATCCACGAGTGTTTTTTTT
>JAOPFK010000100.1:25000-53001 GCA_026122265.1 Ammodytes dubius | reverse complement strand
GTCCCCCTGTTGATATAAAATTTGGGGAGAGTTATTATCATCATGAGAAGTGTGTTTGATGATGTGTGTCATGGTCTTCTGAATTAAATAAAGGTTACCCACTTTCGTAGTGGATGGGAAATAGGGGAAATGTGCAGTGGGGGCCCCACAGACAAGAAAAGGGGCGTTATTTTGTGTTTGAATTGCATTGTAAGAAAAGGACTATGTTGTACCCAATTTTCTTCTGAATGGCTGCCCCATTTTCCACAAAATTTTAAAATTGGGGGAGATGAATGGTTCCAATGAAAAAAGGAAAAACCCTATGGCAGAAAAGTTTTGAGTTCGAAAAACAGGTGGGGGGTTTTGGGGGTTGGGGGAGTGGGGGGTTGTTTTTAAAAGGGGTTATAAACCCCAATATATATAACAAGGCTTTTTTAGCCCGTACTAGGGGTAGGGGGCCCGAAGAAGAGGTCATAAAAGGTTTCCCCAAAGGGGGGCGATCTCCGGGGAATGTGGCAAGATGAAAAATATTGTCTAAACGTATTGCCCGATGGGATTATAATAGTTTTGGGGGACATATATTTTTTTTTTTACAAACCCCATCATACCCTTTCCCCAATAAAGCATTCCCTTTTGAAAACCCCCAACCCCCCCCCAAAACTGAAAAAAGCAAAATAATTCCCTCCCACTGCTAAAAAACGATGGAAATGTATGTGAAACTCTGTACCCCCAAAAATTTAACATTTTACACCCAGTCACACGTAAAGCTGTGAGGTCTGGGCAAAATAAAAAAATCTTGTATAGGCCCAAAAAAGATGGGATTGAATGTGATGGAAGAAATTTTCTAGGGGTTTAATGTTGTTTTAAAAGTTTTTAAAAGAGGGATTGTATAGTGTAGTGGTGATTTAAAGTAAAATTTTATAAAAAAATTTCCAGGAGGGGAAGGGAAACCCCTAAAATAGAAAGACGGGTAAGGGGCATGACTTCCCCCAAAATTTTGGGAGGGCCCTCCAAATAGTATTTTACTCTTTAGGGCAATAAAAGGTATTATATTTCAAATACAAAATTTAAAAAGGTTTTTTAGATTTCACTTTTGTTGGGGGAAAATTTATTATATTTAAAATTTTTGGGGGGTTTGTTTTTTTTAGGGCTTTAATTAAGTTAAAAAAACTTTTTTTCAAGGGTAAAGGAAAGGGGGGTTAAAAAAAACTCTAAAAGGGGGAAAAAGGGTTTAAAAAAGGGCTTGAGGGGGGTTCATCCAACTGGGGGGATCCCCCTCTAGGGCCCAGTAACGTGGGCCTTAAAGGAATGGGGGTTTTATTTTTTGATATACTTTTGACGGGCAAAAAATTTCCCCAATTCCCAAATTAAAAAAACCTGGATTCCTACGTGGGGTTAAAACCAAGCAGGCTTTGTGGGTTTTGTTTGGGGAAAAATTTTAGCGTCTCACGTACCCAAATTGTTGGGCCCTCTCGAATCTTGATGGACATGACGTTGGGGTTGACGCCGCTGCCTTGAGGGAAAGGGACGCCAGTTTGGCGGGGGAACCCGTTTCTTTTTTGATTCTTGAGAATCGAAGCCCCGGTTTGATGGAGATATGATGAGGGATCGGATCAATCTGCATATTTTTTTGGGGCCCTTTGCCACGAAATCTGGATCATCTTTTGCCGTAAGATGAGGGGGGGGCCCCAAAAACTCTGGTCTTCGGTGGTGGGTCGTCGGGCGGGGGGGTGACGTCCTCCCCCGGTTTCCCCCTGTATAAAAGAGTCTGGGGGGGGGGGGGGGTGGTGGGGGGACGAGCCCTGGGTGGTCGGGGGGTCTAGGGGGGTGGGGGTGCGGTTTTTCCCAACTCTGGGAGGGTGGGGGGGGCTTTTCTGGAGGTGGGGGGCGGCACGCAAAAAGGAACCGGGGCCCAGCGGGTGCGTGACCCCGGATGTGGTTGTGGCCCTGACCGTCTCCATTTGGTCGAAAAACACTGGGCAAAACCGCGGCCCCCCCCTCTTTTTGGGGTAAGGGGTAATTTCCCTCCCCCTGCTCGGGGGTTTTGTTGGTCTTCGTTCTATTAGTCATCATCCCCGGAAATCTGGGTTAAAGTTCGGCTCTGGGATCTAGCCACAGCGCAGGTCCCGCCCACGGTTTGGGGGAGTAACCCTGGCCCCGGAGCATTCCGGTAAAAAGGGCAAAACCCCAAAGGAGGGCCCCATCCGACAAATGGCGCGTTTAAAAAGGCGCCCTCCCGGCCCTCTTGGGGGGTCGCCATTTTGGTTAAAAATGGCGGACCTCGTGGCTTTCCCCGGCGCGTAAAGTTCAGCACGGTTGGAGTAAAAAAGGGTTTATTTCGGTTCTACCAGCTTATTGCACGGGGGGCCCCCGGTCCAGCCCATCGGGGGGCAAAAATTTTTTCCATACGTTTAAGGTTTCCTTTTTAAAAAAGTATTCTTGGTTTTTTTAGAGAAAAAGGGGGGGTATTGAAAAAAAAATTTGATAATAATGGAAATGATGTTAATCAAAAAGATTTTGGGTTTTTTTATAGTTGCAGTTAACGGCGGGGCGTTTCGGTTACAAAAAAACCTTCTTTTAGCCTAGCAATCTTGAAAAGTACCTGTTTCGAGCGCTAATTTGGGGTGGTTTCCCGCATGAAAACCAGAGTGAAAGAGGGGGATGAAGGGGGGGTTGGGCGGAAAATTTCCTTTCCCCCCCTGACCCCCTAAAGTTGGCGTTTATCCCCCACAAATTTAAAAAATAAAGAAATAAAATTTCCAAGGGGAAGGGAAATTTGAAAAAAGTTTAAACCCCAGAGGGGGGCGCCCCGACCTAAAAAATAAAAATTTTTTTAACTGGATATAAAAATAATTGTTTAAAAAAAAGGACCGGAAAAAGGTTGCATTAGGGGGCCCCCGGAATTTTTAAGAAAAGGTGGTGTGAGCCCGGGGAATGGTTGCATTCAGGGACTCCAGGAGTCAGAAGCTCCCGGTGGAATAATGGAAGCCAATGTGGGGGGAAAATGAAGACTATATGAATAAAAAGGAGGGTGTGATTTAGGTTAGGCATAAGGCCCGAATGGTTAGGTTTAAAAGAAAGGGGGGAAAGGGGAAAGGGGTTAACCCCCCCTAATAAAAATTTTAATTTAAAAAAATCTAATTTGGGGGGGCTGTGACTTAGGATTAGGCACGTAGGGTTACTGTGCACCAATACAAAAATTGCCACGTCAATGGGGCTATATTGGGGCCCGTGGCCGATGTGGACCTTTGGGGGTTTTGGGGTGATCATCATGGTTTTCGTGAGTGGTGACATTTCCCTTTGTAAAGGCCTTTCAGAACATCATTTTCCTATAGTCTATGTAAGCATATTATGCATTTAAACAGTAGGTTTTACGTGATAGATAAAGGAAAAAAATTTTAAAATATGTCCCAAAATTTTCCCTGTAGGTGGTGATCCTTTTCATGAGATGGACATGCAAAATAGAACAAAAAGAAATAAAAAAAACTTTAGATAGGGGGTGGTGGGGGCACCAAAGTGTTAAACCCCCTTTTTTATAGGAACATATTTCACACAGTTTTAACAGATGACATGTATGGTTTAAAAAAATTTTCATGAAAAGGTTGTGGAAAAAAAGAAAAAAATGAAAAAAAAATTAAATTAAAAAATTGGAGGGGACAAAAGGCAGTGTACAGCCCATCTTACATATGTTTACTATTTTCCCAATGTCATGCACGGGTGGTAAACCTTTACATGAGTTTTGGATATTTTAAAAATTTTGAACAAAGAAAAAAAAAAATTAACTTTGGATTAGTGGTGGTGGACAAAAGGTGTTACCGAATTTATAAAAAAATTTTTATTACATGGCTATATCCCGGGACATGTATGGTAATGATATTTTTACATGAGATGGAGAGGGAAAATGAAAAAAGAAAAAAACAAACTTGAGATATAAAAAGGTAGTTTGTGACAGTGATCCCCCAAACTATGTGTCTGATATTTCTCAATGAAAAGTAAGGGGTGGAAATTTTCTTTTTCATCCCAAGGGGAAAAGGGAAAAAATTTGAAAAAATGAGAAATAAAAGTAACTTCAGGTTTGAGGTGGTAGACAAAAAGTGTTCCCTCGTAACCAACATGACTAAGACACTCCCCGGGGGAACCCCCGGATAATGTAAATCGATGGGGAAAATAAATTTATGACAAAACTTAAAAAAAAAAAAAGGGACGGGGTTAGGTTAAGAGGGAAGCGACAGTCAAGACTGCCCACTGGTTAGTGAAATCGCAAATTTTATCTATGTTTGTAATGATATCTACCCCCTTAAAAAAAGGGCCCCTGGTGGTATTTAGAGTGGGAAGGTAATTGTGATTTTGTTATTTATTATAAAATTTTTTTTAAATGGGTTTTTATATTATTTTTAAATGTTTTGTTCTTATGGTATTTGAAAAATAATACAATAAATGTACATATCTTCTGGTTTTTTAAAGTATTTTATTACTGTGGTAGTTAGTACTATACTCAAGTTTTTTTTTTCCAATTGAAAACCCCAAAGGGGGCCCAAAAAATGCCTCTTTTTGTTGGATGTTTTGTTTTCGGGGTTTTTTTAAAAATTGTTTTTTGGACACAATGTTGTATAAAAAATATATTTTTTACTAAAAAGGGAATTTGGGTTTTTAAATTTGGGGTTTTTTTGTCTTTGGTTTTTGTTTTGGACTGTAGGAGAGGGGGATTGTCCAGGAGAAGACCAAAAAGCCCCCTTTGGGGTTTTTTATCCCCTGGCGGTAAACCCTACAACAACTAAAAGATCCCCCTGTTGATATAAAAATTGGAGGGGTTTTTTATCATCATGAAAAGTGTGTTTGACTGACGGGTGTGTCATGGTCTTTTGAATTTAAAATAACGGGTTTTCCCACATTCGTGTGGAGGGGAATATGTGGAATGTGCAGTGGTTGGACCCCAACAGACAAAATAATGGGCGTTATTTGTGATTGAATTGCATTGTAAGTTAGGTATTTTGTTGTAGTTTTAATTTTTACATTCAGAATGAGCTAAAACCCCCCTTTTCCACAAAATTATAAATTTGGGGATGAAAAAAAGTCTCCCCATGTAAAGGAAACCTATGGCAGTAAGAATTGAGTTCCCGCAAACAGGTGAAAAAGGTTAGGGGGTTTGGGGAGTGTGTGGTGATGTTTAAAGGGGGGTATAAAAAACTTTATATTTAACAAGGCATAGATAGACAGTACTAGGGGTAGGGGCCCGACAGAAGAGGTCAAGACGGTCTTTAAAATTTGGGCGATCATCAAGGGGTAAGGGGGCAAGTTTTTCAACAAAAATTGTCTTGTATTTCCCCATAGGGATTCATTTTTAGTGTAATGGACTTTTATGTTTTTTTTACTAAACCAATCATATCCTCTCAATTTTAAAAAAATTTCCCCTTTTGAGAAACCCCCCCGAGCCCATAAAGCAAAAGCAAAACTAATTCCCTCCCCCTGCTGAAAATACGATGGGGAAAATATGTGTAAACTCTGTTTGTCCACAAAGTACAAATGTACACCCAAATAAAAAGTCAAGCCTGTGAGGTCTAGACAAAATAAGAAATCTTGCTCATTTGGCCCCCGAAAAAAGATGGGGTTTTAATGTGATGGAAATAACATTTAGTGGGCTTTTTGCTTAAAGTCCCCTTTTAACGATGGCGATTGTATTGTGATAGTGGTGATTTAAAGTGAAATTATAAATTTAAATTCCAGGAGGGGAAAGGGGGCCCCCAAAAAGAAAGACGCTAAGAGCTGACAAAATCCCCAAAAAAAGGGTGGCCCTCCATAAAGTAATTATTCTCTTTAAGGGCCCAAAAGGAAAGGTTTAAAAAATTTTACGGGGTTTCTTTTAAAAAAAATTTTTTTGGGAAAAAGTTTTTTTAAAATTTGGATTTTTCAAAAAAGGGTTTTGATTTGTGTGATTTTTAATTTTTTTGGGGTTTTTAATAGTGTTTAGGGTCTAATTGGGGTTAAAAAATCAAGGGTTTTAAAGGGGAGGGGGATAAAAAAACCCTTTAATGGACAAAAAGGTTAAAAGGCATGCGTTCCTTTAAAATAGGTTACCCCTCTATGGCTGTAACGTAGGCGTAATGTCATTGGGTGTTTATTAATGATATTATTTATGACGGCAGCATAAAATTTCACATTACCAATGTGAACCTGGTTCCTACCTCGTGGGGTTAACCAAGCAGGCTTGTGGTGCATGTTTGAGTCAAGGTAGCGTCTCACGTAGCCATATCGTTCGGCCTCTGAATCTCTGATGGACAAGGACTGTTGGGGGTAATGACGACGCTGCACTGGATGGAAGACGCCGTTTGGAAGTGATGCGTTGTCACAATAATACTTGAGAATCGAAGAATCGCCCGATGATGGAGATATTTCTGAGTGGATCGGATCAATCTGCATATCGCTTTGGCCTTTGCCACGAATCTGGTCATCTTTGCTCGTAAGATGAGGGCGGTGGACAAACTATGTCAAGTCTCTCGTGTGGTGGGTAGGAGGGCAGGAGAGTGACGTTCACTGGTCGGCTCCCCTGTATCCACGAGTCTGGGGCGGCGGGTGGTTGGTCGGACGAGTCCTAGGTGGTCTGGGTATTGGGGGTGGGGTGCTAGGTTGCACTCTGGGAGGTGGTGAGGTCGTCTAGGTGGTGCGGGGCGGCACGCAACAGAAGTCCCGATGGCCTGCAGGTGCGTGAGCCGGATGTGGGTCTGTGGCCTGTCCAGTTCCACTGGTCGCAAAAACACTGGTGCGACCGACGGACCCTCCCCTTCATTTTGGTAATTGGTAATCTTCTCCTAACTGCTCACGGGTGATTGTTGGTCTTTCGTCAGAATAGTCATCATACCTGGATATGGGTTTGACGGTTCGGCTCTGGGATCTAGACCACAGCGCAGTGTCCACGCCCAGACTTGGCAAGTCGACACCTGGCCCGGAGCTTTAACGGTGCTAGGGCAGAACCCCATGAGGGCCCATCCGACTACTGGCGCGTTAAAATGGCGCCCGTTCTGGCCTAGATGGGCTGTCGACCATTTACCTTTGGTAAAAATGGCAGGACCTAGTGGCTTCTCGGCGCTTATAGTTCGCAAGGTTGGAGTAAAGGATCTATTTCGGTTGCCTTACCAGCTCTTTTGCAGGGCCCATTGGGGTCCAAGCGATACGGGTTGCAATGTTCATCCACTAGCGTAACAAGGTTTCCTTCGCAATAGTATAAACTTCTTGGTTTGTTAGAGAAAAAGGGAGGGGTATTGAAAAAATTCGAATTAAATAATGGAAGGAAAATGATGGTAATCATAATATATTTGGTTTATTTTTTGTTGCAGTTAACGGCGGGAAGTTGCGGTTACAAAATTATCCTTCATCAGCCATAGCAATATTGAGGAAGCTACCTGTACGAGCGCTAATTGGTGTGCTTCCAGCATGAAGACAAGAGTGAAAGATGGGAGATGAAGGCGGGGGTTGGGCGGATATTTCCTTTCTCCCCGTGGACATCTAAAGTTGGCGATTTCCCGGTAACGAATCTAAAAGTAAAGGAAATAAATTTTCCCAAGGGAAAGGATTGAAAAAGGTCTAAACCCAGAGGGGGGGCGCAGATACCTAAAAAATAAAATTATATTATAAACTGGTTTTTTAAATAATTGTTATATAATTGGGTCCAGGATGAAAATGGTTGCTGGCTGGACGGAACCTCGGATTTGTGTTGTTCTTTTGGTATGCGAGCGATTGTGAGACGGGACAAGCACGGTGATATTGGTTTTGAATTCAGCGGTACTCTGGGTTTAGGTACAGAAGTAAGCACTGCCGTGAATAATAGGAAGACCACAATGTGGGGCCGATGTAATATTGAAGACTTATTTGTCTTGTTTTCTGGCCTTATGGATGCACCGTGTTGTGTAGGTGTTGGACTGCTTGGAAACAGCTAAATTGGGCTGATGCGGTGAGTGTGTGTTGGTTTGGGAGATTTTGGGATTGGGACGCAGGTTAAGAATAGTTGTTTGTATGTCGGTCTGTTATTCGAGGTTGGGAGACTGGGGTCACACATAGCGTGTTCGTTGGTAAGTTTTGGAACAAGTTGCTAGATTATGTGAATACAACATTTCTATTTATTGCACTCGGTCCAATACGGGTTATAATTGGGACACGTGGCCCACGGATGTGGTCCACTAGAACATTAGAGTAGTGGGCTGATATTCATGGTTATCGGGCAGAGTGGTGCTACATTGATTTGAAGTCACAGGCACTTAGTGATGTTCAGATTGGGACAAAGTGTTGTCATTTGGGTTGCTTTTTGTTGATTTTATATAAAAGTTGCGTTTTAGTCGGTTTTGACTTTTGATAAGCTTTTTTGTTAGTAGGATCACACAATTGTCCTTGACTTACGGTGGTGCTTGCCTCTTTTCATGAGCCCACTTGGTCATGCTTTTACTTGTGTTATTTTTGTTTTGTTTTTGTTAGGCAGCTGTTTGACCAGCGCGGGCAAGTGAGTCTACCCATCTCAGCTGTGTACCTACTTTATTTACTGGAAGGAAAACACATTTTTCATCACAGTTTTTACACCAAGGTGGACTTGCTTTGGGATATAAGTCTTGTCATGTAATTGCGTTGTGGTTAACTGTATAATAAAATATTGGTGCGTAATTTTGATTAATATTTGTGTGTCAAGTCGGTGTATAGGGACTTGGGCGTATGAAATAGACAAGTATGCACAGTGGGGCTAGTAGTGAAATTGGGAATGGATAAGACCTTGGGGATGAGGGTACTGGGTGTGGAGTGTTAGTGATTTTGTGTTCATTTGGCTATTTTAATTTTTGTTAGGTGGTGGTGGAGGGGGAGAAGGGTAATATTGTAGGGGACCTGAAATAAAAGGTTGTGTGTGTTCTATGTGATGGTCTGGGAGTGTTACCCTTCTTGAATTTGTTCTCGGGGTTTGTGTTCCAGGCGTCATTGAGATGGACCGTTGGGGCTTAAAGGCTTTTATAGTGATTATGTTATTTCATTAGTGAGTGTTTGTTAAGGTTCGTGCGTTGGGGTAAGTGGTAATAGAGTAATTTCTATGTGTTGACTTTATCTCAATGTACGGCTACCTGCCGTGGTATTAATTACTGTTAATTTGATATGGTCATCCCACGGGTATCTTAGTTTTTTTGTGATTTTTGTAATGTTATAGTTGTTGTTTTAAGGAGGTTGATGGGTGGTAAGGGGGGGGTAGTATAAAATTGTGGTCAAGCGGTAACTTAATTGTCTGTTGTCTTTTACGGGTCATCCAACACTCTGTTGAGTCAGCGAGTCGTCTAGGCCGGATTGCGTCGGGGTTTGTTTGTGATTTGTCATTTTTCTTCTATAACACAGCACTGTCAGGCAAGGTGTAGGTTCATTAGTACCGTGGTACTGCAAGGCGTCAGTAGAGTCTTTCCTTTGTAAGGAATAAGGGGGTGTAACGGGTAGTAGAGTTGTGAGTGGGTGGGTATTGGTGAGAAGTGAGAAGTGATTTGCAGTCGGGAGGGTGGTCGAGTATCTGGGTGTTGGGGACTTGGGGAACACGTCGAATTGGGGTGGGGAGTGGGTGTTGCCCAATCTAGGTGCGCTTGTGGGTTGCGATCGTCGAGGTGTGTGGTTGGAAGCAGGGGTGGGCGGAATGAGCGGGTCGGGGGGTTTGTGTCTGGTTATTGTTTTGGTACTTTTCTTCTAAAGTAGTGTTATTTAGTATGGTTTTACATGGCGGGCAGCTGTGAGGTGTAGAGTAGTAGTAGATTGGGGGGGGGTATGACTTTTGTGTAACATTTGGGAAAATAATTTACAACATGAGCTTAGTCCTAACGGGGGGGGATAGGTATCGAGGTGTGGGGTGGAGGGGGGCTATGCGAGAGATTGGTTATTGAGGGTGTCATAATTTGGGGGGTCCCGTGTTGTCGTCGTGTTGTAGAGTATGTTGCGGGGGGTTGGTGGGGCTTGGGTGGGGCGTATGGTTGTCATGCCTGATTTTTGTCTGTAGGTGTATGGAATTGTACCCCCTGCCCGTGGTGAATAGTCCTAAGTGCTCCCTTGGTGGATAGTTCACATCAGGAGGTCAATCTGTATAAAGAGACATCTAATACATTACTTCACAGTCTTTGTCGACCTACGAACATGTGATAGTGTCGTTTATTTGGGATGTGGTGTTTTTTATGATTAGGTGTAGCGGTGTGTGTGAAGGTATGACAGGTGGTAATGTGGTATGTTCTCTGAATATTTATATTTTAAGGCTTTACCCACTATTCAGTTCGTGGATGGGGAATATCGGGGTATGTGCTGTAGGTTTGGGATACACAGACATAGTTTGTACTTTGGAGCGCGCGTTGTGGGGAGTAGTGGAATGACCCTAGACTTTGGTTTGTGTGCAAAGGGTCGTAGGGTGAGTAGAAGTTGGTTTATGGAGTGATGAGTGCAGTAAGTAAACTGGGCGACTAAAGAATTTATAATTGGGACCAGTGATGAAATTGTGAGTCTCCTCATGTATATGGATTTAATATCAGTGGGATCGTTTATGATCTTTGTGTTCCTGATTTCATGAGTGGTCTAGGGGCAGTGGGTTTGGGGATAGGGAATTCGCTGAGCCCCTCAAATACAGGGTGTGGTGTTCGTTAATATGGTTCTTTATCTTAATAAAAGGGTGTTTATACCTAGATGTGTCTGTTCTAATGGGAAATTTGATAGACAGTACTATGGGAGTTGGGCTTCAGGCCCGTCAGTTAGTACCGGTCATTGTATGGTAAGCATTTTTGGTTATGACTATAGAGAAGAATCGGGTCGTGGGCTTGGGGAGCATTAAGGTGTGAGGGATTCATTGTGTGAGGAAGAATGGTGTGAGAAGTGTGGGATAGGGCTGTTGTGGGGTTGTGTTATGTGTTGGTGGGGGACATAGTCGTTTACTTAGATTTTGAACAGCTCAAATTAAAGAATTTCCCTTGTACGGTGAAGAACCACAACCACGTATGGGGGGCCACCTTAAAAACTGCATAAAGCATTCTTATTCCCCCTCCACACTGCTGTATTTATTCACGTTTGGTTTTTGTAGGTGGGCTTACTCTTGTATTGTCCACAAAGTACTCTGATACATCCCAGTTCCCACTCGTCATAGCCGGTACGACGCGCGTCTTGACAAATATAAGATAATCTTTTGCTCATCTTAGGCCCAGGAGGGAAAAAATATGAAAGATGGGTTCTGTATGTTATTGAGAAAACACAAAAATTGTTATCATTCTTGTGGTCTTGTTGACTGTTAAAGTCAATATTATCGATGGCCGCGATATTGTATTGTGATAGTGGATGATTTTAATTCGGTGAAAATTATGGTAAATAAACTTAAGCGACGAGCGGTTTGGGATAACTTAAATTAGTCTGTAAGCGTGATGTTGGGACTGGTATCTGTCTTTGACATTAGTTGGGAGTCTGGAAAGAAATGGAGGTGTGGTTGGTGTTAGAGCGAGTGTGGAATTGTGTTTATGGTGGTGTGGTTAGTTGTATTATGTGGGTTTGGGTGTGTGTGGGCTTAGGGGATGTGGGGGTGTTTGGTGTGCCTTGGTTGTGGGGGGGTGGGGGAAACGAATGTTATAGGTTGTGGTAGAGTGTGGGACTCTGCGGTGGGTGGTGTGAGTGGATTATTTGATGTCAAAGGTTTTTTGTTTGTCTCGTGTTGTAAGGGTTTTGAGTTAGGGATTGTTGGGGTGTGGCAGGTCATTTTTTGGATATGTTTAAAATTCTAGGGTTAGGAGTGGGGGTAGTTTATATCCTTGAGTGGTATATTTTAGGTTATAATAAGGCATGAAGTCATCCAACTTGGAGAACACACGAGTGGGATACTGGTTCGGTGGATAAGGATTGGAAAATTTGGGGGGGAGTGTTTGTCTGGTGTTACAGATGTATGGATGACTAGTTTTTAGTTCACTATCTTTAACATTAGTGTATCCGGGAGTACGTAGGGAGGCGGTTATTATACAATGAAGGCGTTCTGGTAGGTGTGGTGTCCAGTGGTATTGCGTGGTCCTCACGGCTGCCAATTTGTGCACGGACTATATGATTCACTATGCATGGACTTTGTCGTTGGGGTCTGTCGAACGCTGCTTGATGGAAAAGATAGCCAGTTTTGGCAGTGATTCAGCTCTCCAATTACTATCTTCCCCCCCCCCCCCCCCCCCCCCCCCCCGCCCCCCACCCGCGCCCCACCCCCCCTCCCCCCCCCCCCCCCAACCCGCCCCCCCCCCCCCCCCCCCCCCCCCCGGGGGAAGACTCGCCGGATGATGGAGATATGATGAGTGGATATCGGATCAATCTGACATATCGCTTTGGCTTTGCCACGAAATCTGGATATCTATGTCCGTAAGTGAGGGGGGCAAACTATGGTCTCTCGGGTGGTGGGTCGGCTAGGAGCGGCTGGTGACGTCACTGTCCGGCTCCCCTGTATCCACGAGTCTGGGGGGCGGCGTGGTAGGGTGGACGAGTCCTAGGTGGTATGGGGTCTAGGGGGTGGGCGTGCTAGGTTGCACTCTGGGAGGTGGTGAGGCTCGTCTAGGAGGTGCGGGGCGGCACGCAACAGAAGCCCGATGCCAGCAGTGCGTGAGCCCGGATGTGGTCTGTGCCTGACCCGTCTCCACTGGTCGCAAACACTGGGCGACCGCGGACCCCTCCCCTCATTTTGGTAATGGTAATCTTCCTCCTCACTGCTCGGTGATAGTTGGTCTTCGTCATAAATAGTCATCATACCTGGATCTGGGTTGACGTTCGGCTCTGGGATCTAGCCACAGCGCAGGTCCACGCCCACGACTGGGCAGTCACACCTGCGCCCCGGAGCATTCCGGTGAAGGGCAGAACCCAGAGGGCCCCATACCGACAAACTGGCGCGTAAAATGGCGCCCGTCTGGCCCTATGGGCGTCGCCATTTTGGTAAAAATGGCGGACCTCGTGGCTTCTCGCGCGCGTAAAGTCAGCACGGTTGGAGTAAAAGGATCTATTTCGGTTCCTACCAGCTCTATTGCACGGGCCATTGTCCAGCGATACGGGTAGCAATGTTCATCCATAGCGTAAACAGGTTTCCTTCTCAATAGTATTTCTTGGTTTTGTTAGAGAAAAAGGGAGGGGTATTGAAAAAATTCGATAAAAAACTGGAAAATGAGTTAATCAAATAGATTTGTTTATTTATAGTTGCAGTTAAACGGCGGGACGTTTCGGTTACAAAAAAAACCTTCATCAGCCTAGCAATCTTGAGAGTACCTGTACGAGCGCTAATTGGTGTGCTTCCAGCATGAAGACCAGAGTGGAAAGAGGGAGATGAGCGGGGGTTGGGCGGATATACCTTTCACCCCGTGACCTCTAAAGTTGGCGATATCCCGGGGCGAAATTAAAAGTAAAGAAATAAAATTTCCCAAGGGGAAAGGGATTAGAAAAATGTCTAAACCCCAGAGGGGGGCGCAGACCTAAAAAATAAAATTATATTAAACTGGATATAAACTAATTGTAAAAAATTGGACCGGAAATGGTTGCATTCAGGGGCCCTCGGAAATTTGAAGAAAAGGTGGTTGTGAGCCGGTGAATGGTTGCATTCAGGGACTCCAGGAGTCCAGAAGCTCCTGCGTGAATAATGGAAGCCAATATGGGGAAAATGAAGACTATATGAATGAAATGGATGAATGTGAATTTAGGATTAGGCATAAGCCCGAATGGTTAGGTTTAGAGTAAGGGGAAGGGAAGGTGTTAACCTCCACTAATAAATAATAATAATAACAATCTAATTGGGGGGTCTGTGACTTAGGATTAGGCACGTAGAGATACTGTGCACCAATACAAAAATTGCCACGTCAATGGACTATATTGGACCCGTGGCCGATGTGGACCATAGCGGGTAGAGGTGATCATCATGGATATCGTGAGTGGTGACATGCTTCGTACAGGCCTTTCAGAACATCATTTTCCCTTATAGTTCATATGTAAGCATATTATGCATTTACACAGTAGGTATACGTGATAGATATTGAAATAAATTAACTATGTCCCAATGTCATGTAGGTGGTGATGCCTTACATGAGATGGACATTGCAAAATAGAACAAAAAGAAATAAAAATAACTTTAGATAGCGGTGGTGGACACCAAAGTGTTACATCAATATATAGGAACATATATCACACAGTTATAACACGATGACATGTATGGTAATAATACTTGACATGAAAAGGTTGTGGAAAACTGAACAAAATGAAGAAAATTAACTTCAAATATAGAGAGGTGACAATGGCAGTGTACAGCCCATCTACATATGTTACTATATCCCAATGTCATGCACGATGGTCATCCTTTACATGAGATGGATATGTGAAATAGAACAAAGAAAAAACAAAATTAACTTAGGATTAGTGGTGGTGGACACAAGAGTGTTACCTGAATATATAGAAACATTATATTACATGGCTATATCCCAATGACATGTTATGGTAATGATACTTTACATTGAGATGGAGATGGAAAACTGAAAAAAGAGAAATAAAACAAACTTGAGATATAGAAAGGTAGATGTGACAGTGATCGCTCAATCTATGTGTCTGACTATATCTCAATGACACGTACGGTGGTAATACTGTACATGCATCTGGACATGGAAAAGTGAAAAAAGAGAAATAAAAGTAACTTCAGGTTGAGGTGGTAGACACAAAAAGTGTTCCCTCGTAACCAACATGACTAAGACACTACCCGGGGAGACCGCCGTGATAATGTCACTCGATGTGGAAATAAATATTATGGACAAAACATAAAAAACAGCACTGACGGGGTTAGGTTAAGAGAGGACAGCAGACAGTCGAAGACTGCCCACTGGTTAGTGTACTCGCTAATATCTATGTATGTAATGATATCTATCTCCTATCAAGGCCTGGTGGTATTTAGAGTAGAAGGTAATTGTGATATTGTTATTTATTATATAATGATTAATAGGTATTATATTATATATTAATTGTTTTGTTCTTATGGTATTTGTAAATATATACAATAAATGTACATATCTTCTGGTATTAAGTATGTATCTACTGCTGGTAGTTAGTACTATACTCAAGTTTTTTTCTCAATTGAGAACCAAAGGGCCAAACATCGCCTCTTTTTGTTGGATGTATAGTTTTCGTGTTTATTTCAATTGAATTTTAGACACAATGTTGTATATAATATATATATACTATACAGAATCTGGTTTTAGTTGGTATATATTGTCTATGGTTGTTGTTTTAGACTGTAGGAGTATGGACTTGTCCAGGAGAAGACCAAGAGCACCCTCTGGTGGATATCCCCTGGCGGAGCACTCCTACAACAACTAAAAGATCCGCCTGTCTGATATAAAAATTGGGAGTTATTATCATCACTGAGAAGTGTGTTTGACTGACTGTGTGTCATGGTCTATCTGAATATAAATAACAGGTTACCCACATTCGTAGTGGATGGGAATATCGTGGAATGTGCAGTGGTTGGATCCCACAGACAAGATAATGGCGTTATTTTGTGATTGAATTGCATTGTAAGATAGGTACTATGTTGTAGCTAAGTTACATTCTAGAATGAGCTCGACCCATTTCTCCACAGAATATAAATTGGGAGATGAAATAGAGTCTCCACATGTAAAGGAAACCTATGGCAGATAAGAATTGAGTTCCAGCAAACAGGTGAATGGTTAGGGTTAGGGGAGTGTGTGGTGATGTTAAGGAGGTTATAAAACACATCATATATAACAAGGCATAGATAGACAGTACTAGGGGTAGACGGCCCGACAGAAGAGGTCATGACAGGTCTCAAAATGGACGATCATCACGGGGAATGTGGCAAGATGTCAACAATATTGTCTCCACGTATTGCCCGATAGGGATTCATAATAGTGTAATGGACATATATGTATTTTCATACTAAACCAATCATATCCTCTCAATAAAGCATTCCCTTGTGAGAACCCACCACGAGCCCATAACTGCAAAAGCATACTAATTCCCTCCCACTGCTGAAAATACGATGGAAATGTATGTGTTAAACTCTGTATGTCCACAAAGTACACTGTACAACCCAGTCACACGTCAAGCCTGTGAGGTCTAGACAAAATAAGATAATCTTGCTCATAGGCCCAGAAAAAAGATGGGATTGAATGTGATGGAAGTAACATTCTAGTGGTCATGTTGCTTAAAGTCAATATAACGATGGCGATTGTATAGTGATAGTGGTGATTTAAAGTGAAATTATGAAATAACTTCCAGGAGGGGAATGGAACCCTAAAATAGAAAGACAGCTAAGAGGCATGACATAATCCAAATGGGATGGCCCTCCATGATAGTAATTATACTCTTTAGGGCAATAGAAGTATTATAGTACTAATACAAATATGAAAGGTATATAGATTTCACGTGTGATGGTGATAATATTATAGTGTAATAGTGTTTAGGGTCTAATAACAGTAATTATACTCTTTAGGGCAATGTAGGTATTATAGTTGTGATACAAATATGACAGGTATATAGATTTCACGTGTGATGGTGTAATTATTATGGTATAATAGTGTTTAGGGTCTAATTGGAGTTAAAACTCAAGGGTAAGGAGAGGGGGATAAAAACCTTGAGTGGACAAAAAGGTTAAAAGGCATGACGTCATCCAACTAGGATACCCCTCTATGGCAGTAACGTAGGCCTTAAAGGCAATGGGTGTTATATTAATGATATACATATGACAGGCATAAAATTTCACATTACCAATGTGAAACCTGGATTCCTACGTGGGGTTAAACCAAGCAGGCTTTGTGGTGATGTTTGAGGACAAGTAGCGTCTCACGTAGCCAATGTTCGGCCTCAGAATCTCTGATGGACATGACGTTGGGTCTGACGCCGCTGCCTTGATGGAAGACGCCAGTTTGGCAGTGATCGTGTCAATTATCTTGAGAATCGAAGACTCGCCGATGATGGAGATATGATGAGTGGATCGGATCAATCTGCATATCGCTTTGGCCTTTGCCACGAAATCTGGATCATCTATGCCGTAAGATGAGGGCGTGGCCAAACTCTGGTCTCTCGGTGGTGGGTCGTTCGGGCGGCGGTGACGTCACTGGTCCGGCTCCCCTGTATCCACGAGTCTGGGGGGGCGGCGTGGTAGGTGGACGAGTCCTAGGTGGTCTGGGTCTAGGGGGTGGGGTGCTAGGTTGCACTCTGGGAGGTGGTGAGGCTCGTCTAGGAGGTGCGGGGCGGCACGCAACAGAAGCCCGATGCCCAGCAGTGCGTGAGCCCGGATGTGGTCTGTGGCCTGACCCGTCTCCACTGGTCGCAAACACTGGGCGACCGCGGCCCTCTCCCTCATTTTGGTAATGGTAATCTTCCTCCTCACTGCTCGGTGATAGTTGGTCTTCGTCATAATAGTCATCATACCTGGATCTGGGTTGACGTTCGGCTCTGGGATCTAGCCACAGCGCAGGTCCACGCCCACGACTTGGGCAGTCACACCTGGCCCCGGAGCATTCCGGTGAAGGGCAGAACCCCAGAGGGCCCCATCCGACAACTGGCGCGTAAAATGGCGCCCGTCTGGCCCTATGGGCGTCGCCATTTTGGTAAAAATGGCGGACCTCGTGGCTTTCTCGGCGCGTAAAGTTCAGCACGGTTGGAGTAAAAGGATCTATTTCGGTTCCTACCAGCTCTATTGCACGGCCATTGGTCCAGCGATACGGGTAGCAATGTTCATCCATAGCGTAACAGGTTTCCTTCTCAATAGTATTTCTTGGTTTGTTAGAGAAAAAGGGAGGGGTATTGAAAAAATTCGATAAAAACTGGAAAATGATGTTAATCAAATAGATTTGTTTATTTATAGTTGCAGTTAACGGCGGGACGTTTCGGTTACAAAAAAACCTTCATCAGCCTAGCAATCTTGAGAGTACCTGTACGAGCGCTAATTGGTGTGCTTCCAGCATGAAGACCAGAGTGAAAGAGGGAGATGAAGGCGGGGGTTGGGCGGATATACCTTTCACCCCGTGACCTCTAAAGTTGGCGATATCCCGGACGAATTAAAAGTAAAGAAATAAAATTTCCCAAGGGGAAAGGGATTAGAAAAATGTCTAAACCCCAGAGGGGGGCGCAGACCTAAAAAATAAAATTATATTAAACTGGATATAAACTAATTGTAAAAAATTGGACCGGAAATGGTTGCATTCAGGGGCCCTCGGAAATTTGAAGAAAAGGTGGTGTGAGCCGGTGAATGGTTGCATTCAGGGACTCCAGGAGTCCAGAAGCTCCTGCGTGAATAATGGAAGCCAATAGTGGGGAAAATGAAGACTATATGAATGAAATGGATGAATGTGAATTTAGGATTAGGCATAAGGCCCGAATGGTTAGGTTTAGAGTAAGGGGAAGGGAAGTGTTAACCTCCACTAATAAATAATAATAATAACAATCTAATTGGGGGGTCTGTGACTTAGGATTAGGCACGTAGAGATACTGTGCACCAATACAAAAATTGCCACGTCAATGGACTATATTGGACCCGTGGCCGATGTGGACCATAGCGGGTAGAGGGTGATCATCATGGATATCGTGAGTGGTGACATGCTTCGTACAGGCCTTTCAGAACATCATTTTCCTATAGTCATATGTAAGCATATTATGCATTTACACAGTAGGTATACGTGATAGATATTGAAATAAATATAACTATGTCCCAATGTCATGTAGGTGGTGATGCCTTACATGAGATGGACATGCAAAATAGAACAAAAAGAAATAAAAATAACTTTAGATAGCGGTGGTGGACACCAAAGTGTTACCTCAATATATAGGAACATATATCACACAGTTATAACACGATGACATGTATGGTAATAATACTTGACATGAAAGGTTGTGGAAAACTGAACAAAATGAAGAAAATTAACTTCAAATATAGAGAGGTGACAATGGCAGTGTACAGCCCATCTACATATGTTACTATATCCCAATGTCATGCACGATGGTCATCCTTTACATGAGATGGATATGTGAAATAGAACAAAGAAAAACAAAATTAACTTTGGATTAGTGGTGGTGGACACAAGAGTGTTACCTGAATATATAGAAACATATATTACATGGCTATATCCCAATGACATGTATGGTAATGATACTTTACATGAGATGGAGATGGAAAACTGAAAAAAGAGAAATAAAACAAACTTGAGATATAGAAAGGTAGATGTGACAGTGATCGCTCAATCTATGTGTCTGACTATATCTCAATGACACGTACGGTGGTAATACTGTACATGCACTGGACATGGAAAAGTGAAAAAAGAGAAATAAAAGTAACTTCAGGTTTGAGGTGGTAGACACAAAAGTGTTCCCTCGTAACCAACATGACTAAGACACTACCCGGGGAGACCGCCGGATAATGTCACTCGATGTGGAAATAAATATTATGACAAAACATAAAAACAGCACTGACGGGGTTAGGTTAAGAGAGGACAGCAGACAGTCGAAGACTGCCCACTGGTTAGTGTACTCGCTAATATCTATGTATGTAATGATATCTATCTCCTATCAAGGCCTGGTGGTATTTAGAGTAGAAGGTAATTGTGATATTGTTATTTATTATATAATGATTAATAGGTATTATATTATATATTAATTGTTTTGTTCTTATGGTATTTGTAAATATATACAATAAATGTACATATCTTCTGGTATTAAGTATGTATCTACTGCTGGTAGTTAGTACTATACTCAAGTTTTTTTCTCAATTGAGAACCAAAGGGCCAAACATCGCCTCTTTTTGTTGGATGTATAGTTTTCGTGTTTATTTCAATTGAATTTTAGACACAATGTTGTATATAATATATATATACTATACAGAATCTGGTTTTAGTTGGTATATATTGTCTATGGTTGTTGTTTTAGACTGTAGGAGTATGGACTTGTCCAGGAGAAGACCAAGAGCACCCTCTGGTGGATATCCCCTGGCGGAGCACTCCTACAACAACTAAAAGATCCGCCTGTCTGATATAAAAATTGGAGAGTTATTATCATCACTGAGAAGTGTGTTTGACTGACTGTGTGTCATGGTCTATCTGAATATAAATAACAGGTTACCCACATTCGTAGTGGATGGGAATATCGTGGAATGTGCAGTGGTTGGATCCCACAGACAAGATAATGGGCGTTATTTTGTGATTGAATTGCATTGTAAGATAGGTACTATGTTGTAGCTAAGTTACATTCTAGAATGAGCTCGACCCATTTCTCCACAGAATATAAATTGGGAGATGAATAGAGTCTCCACATGTAAAGGAAACCTATGGCAGATAAGAATTGAGTTCCAGCAAACAGGTGAATGGTTAGGGTTAGGGGAGTGTGTGGTGATGTTAAGGAGGTATAAACACATCATATATAACAAGGCATAGATAGACAGTACTAGGGGTAGACGGCCCGACAGAAGAGGTCATGACAGGTCTCAAAATGGACGATCATCACGGGGAATGTGGCAAGATGTCAACAATATTGTCTCCACGTATTGCCCGATAGGGATTCATAATAGTGTAATGGACATATATGTATTTTCATACTAAACCAATCATATCCTCTCAATAAAGCATTCCCTTGTGAGAACCCACCACGAGCCATAACTGCAAAAGCATACTAATTCCCTCCCACTGCTGAAAATACGATGGAAATGTATGTGTTAAACTCTGTATGTCCACAAAGTACACTGTACACCCAGTCACACGTCAAGCCTGTGAGGTCTAGACAAAATAAGATAATCTTGCTCATAGGCCCAGAAAAAAGATGGGATTGAATGTGATGGAAGTAACATTCTAGTGGTCATGTTGCTTAAAGTCAATATAACGATGGCGATTGTATAGTGATAGTGGTGATTTAAAGTGAAATTATGAAATAACTTCCAGGAGGGGAATGGAACCCTAAAATAGAAAGACAGCTAAGAGGCATGACATAATCCAAATGGGATGGCCCTCCATGATAGTAATTATACTCTTTAGGGCAATAGAAGTATTATAGTACTAATACAAATATGAAAGGTATATAGATTTCACGTGTGATGGTGATAATATTATAGTGTAATAGTGTTTAGGGTCTAATAACAGTAATTATACTCTTTAGGGCAATGTAGGTATTATAGTTGTGATACAAATATGACAGGTATATAGATTTCACGTGTGATGGTGATAATATTATGGTATAATAGTGTTTAGGGTCTAATTGGAGTTAAAACTCAAGGGTAAGGAGAGGGGGATAAAAACCTTGAGTGGACAAAAAGGTTAAAAGGCATGACGTCATCCAACTAGGATACCCCTCTATGGCAGTAACGTAGGCCTTAAAGGCAATGGGTGTTATATTAATGATATACATATGACAGGCATAAAATTTCACATTACCAATGTGAAACCTGGATTCCTACGTGGGGTTAAACCAAGCAGGCTTTGTGGTGATGTTTGAGGACAAGTAGCGTCTCACGTAGCCAATGTTCGGCCTCAGAATCTCTGATGGACATGACGTTGGGGTCTGACGCCGCTGCCTTGATGGAAGACGCCAGTTTGGCAGTGATCGTGTCAATTATCTTGAGAATCGAAGACTCGCCGATGATGGAGATATGATGAGTGGATCGGATCAATCTGCATATCGCTTTGGCCTTTGCCACGAAATCTGGATCATCTATGCCGTAAGATGAGGGCGTGGCCAAACTCTGGTCTCTCGGTGGTGGGTCGTCGGGCGGCGGTGACGTCACTGGTCCGGCTCCCCTGTATCCACGAGTCTGGGGGGGCGGCGTGGTAGGTGGACGAGTCCTAGGTGGTCTGGGTCTAGGGGGTGGGGTGCTAGGTTGCACTCTGGGAGGTGGTGAGGCTCGTCTAGGAGGTGCGGGGCGGCACGCAACAGAAGCCCGATGCCCAGCAGTGCGTGAGCCCGGATGTGGTCTGTGGCCTGACCCGTCTCCACTGGTCGCAAACACTGGGCGACCGCGGCCCCTCCCCTCATTTTGGTAATGGTAATCTTCCTCCTCACTGCTCGGTGATAGTTGGTCTTCGTCATAATAGTCATCATACCTGGATCTGGGTTGACGTTCGGCTCTGGGATCTAGCCACAGCGCAGGTCCACGCCCACGACTTGGGCAGTCACACCTGGCCCCGGAGCATTCCGGTGAAGGGCAGAACCCCAGAGGGCCCCATCCGACAACTGGCGCGTAAAATGGCGCCCGTCTGGCCCTATGGGCGTCGCCATTTTGGTAAAAATGGCGGACCTCGTGGCTTCTCGGCGCGTAAAGTTCAGCACGGTTGGAGTAAAAGGATCTATTTCGGTTCCTACCAGCTCTATTGCACGGGCCATTGGTCCAGCGATACGGGTAGCAATGTTCATCCATAGCGTAACAGGTTTCCTTCTCAATAGTATTTCTTGGTTTGTTAGAGAAAAAGGGAGGGGTATTGAAAAAATTCGATAAAAACTGGAAAATGATGTTAATCAAATAGATTTGTTTATTTATAGTTGCAGTTAACGGCGGGACGTTTCGGTTACAAAAAAACCTTCATCAGCCTAGCAATCTTGAGAGTACCTGTACGAGCGCTAATTGGTGTGCTTCCAGCATGAAGACCAGAGTGAAAGAGGGAGATGAAGGCGGGGGTTGGGCGGATATACCTTTCACCCCGTGACCTCTAAAGTTGGCGATATCCCGGACGAATTAAAAGTAAAGAAATAAAATTTCCCAAGGGGAAAGGGATTAGAAAAATGTCTAAACCCCAGAGGGGGGCGCAGACCTAAAAAATAAAATTATATTAAACTGGATATAAACTAATTGTAAAAAATTGGACCGGAAATGGTTGCATTCAGGGGCCCTCGGAAATTTGAAGAAAAGGTGGTGTGAGCCGGTGAATGGTTGCATTCAGGGACTCCAGGAGTCCAGAAGCTCCTGCGTGAATAATGGAAGCCAATAGTGGGGAAAATGAAGACTATATGAATGAAATGGATGAATGTGAATTTAGGATTAGGCATAAGGCCCGAATGGTTAGGTTTAGAGTAAGGGGAAGGGAAGGTGTTAACCTCCACTAATAAATAATAATAATAACAATCTAATTGGGGGGTCTGTGACTTAGGATTAGGCACGTAGAGATACTGTGCACCAATACAAAAATTGCCACGTCAATGGACTATATTGGACCCGTGGCCGATGTGGACCATAGCGGGTAGAGGGTGATCATCATGGATATCGTGAGTGGTGACATGCTTCGTACAGGCCTTTCAGAACATCATTTTCCTATAGTCATATGTAAGCATATTATGCATTTACACAGTAGGTATACGTGATAGATATTGAAATAAATATAACTATGTCCCAATGTCATGTAGGTGGTGATGCCTTACATGAGATGGACATGCAAAATAGAACAAAAAGAAATAAAAATAACTTTAGATAGCGGTGGTGGACACCAAAGTGTTACCTCAATATATAGGAACATATATCACACAGTTATAACACGATGACATGTATGGTAATAATACTTGACATGAAAAGGTTGTGGAAAACTGAACAAAATGAAGAAAATTAACTTCAAATATAGAGAGGTGACAATGGCAGTGTACAGCCCATCTACATATGTTACTATATCCCAATGTCATGCACGATGGTCATCCTTTACATGAGATGGATATGTGAAATAGAACAAAGAAAAACAAAATTAACTTTGGATTAGTGGTGGTGGACACAAGAGTGTTACCTGAATATATAGAAACATATATTACATGGCTATATCCCAATGACATGTATGGTAATGATACTTTACATGAGATGGAGATGGAAAACTGAAAAAAGAGAAATAAAACAAACTTGAGATATAGAAAGGTAGATGTGACAGTGATCGCTCAATCTATGTGTCTGACTATATCTCAATGACACGTACGGTGGTAATACTGTACATGCACTGGACATGGAAAAGTGAAAAAAGAGAAATAAAAGTAACTTCAGGTTTGAGGTGGTAGACACAAAAGTGTTCCCTCGTAACCAACATGACTAAGACACTACCCGGGGAGACCGCCGGATAATGTCACTCGATGTGGAAATAAATATTATGACAAAACATAAAAACAGCACTGACGGGGTTAGGTTAAGAGAGGACAGCAGACAGTCGAAGACTGCCCACTGGTTAGTGTACTCGCTAATATCTATGTATGTAATGATATCTATCTCCTATCAAGGCCTGGTGGTATTTAGAGTAGAAGGTAATTGTGATATTGTTATTTATTATATAATGATTAATAGGTATTATATTATATATTAATTGTTTTGTTCTTATGGTATTTGTAAATATATACAATAAATGTACATATCTTCTGGTATTAAGTATGTATCTACTGCTGGTAGTTAGTACTATACTCAAGTTTTTTTCTCAATTGAGAACCAAAGGGCCAAACATCGCCTCTTTTTGTTGGATGTATAGTTTTCGTGTTTATTTCAATTGAATTTTAGACACAATGTTGTATATAATATATATATACTATACAGAATCTGGTTTTAGTTGGTATATATTGTCTATGGTTGTTGTTTTAGACTGTAGGAGTATGGACTTGTCCAGGAGAAGACCAAGAGCACCCTCTGGTGGATATCCCCTGGCGGAGCACTCCTACAACAACTAAAAGATCCGCCTGTCTGATATAAAAATTGGAGAGTTATTATCATCACTGAGAAGTGTGTTTGACTGACTGTGTGTCATGGTCTATCTGAATATAAATAACAGGTTACCCACATTCGTAGTGGATGGGAATATCGTGGAATGTGCAGTGGTTGGATCCCACAGACAAGATAATGGGCGTTATTTTGTGATTGAATTGCATTGTAAGATAGGTACTATGTTGTAGCTAAGTTACATTCTAGAATGAGCTCGACCCATTTCTCCACAGAATATAAATTGGGAGATGAATAGAGTCTCCACATGTAAAGGAAACCTATGGCAGATAAGAATTGAGTTCCAGCAAACAGGTGAATGGTTAGGGTTAGGGGAGTGTGTGGTGATGTTAAGGAGGTATAAACACATCATATATAACAAGGCATAGATAGACAGTACTAGGGGTAGACGGCCCGACAGAAGAGGTCATGACAGGTCTCAAAATGGACGATCATCACGGGGAATGTGGCAAGATGTCAACAATATTGTCTCCACGTATTGCCCGATAGGGATTCATAATAGTGTAATGGACATATATGTATTTTCATACTAAACCAATCATATCCTCTCAATAAAGCATTCCCTTGTGAGAACCCACCACGAGCCCATAACTGCAAAAGCATACTAATTCCCTCCCACTGCTGAAAATACGATGGAAATGTATGTGTTAAACTCTGTATGTCCACAAAGTACACTGTACACCCAGTCACACGTCAAGCCTGTGAGGTCTAGACAAAATAAGATAATCTTGCTCATAGGCCCAGAAAAAAGATGGGATTGAATGTGATGGAAGTAACATTCTAGTGGTCATGTTGCTTAAAGTCAATATAACGATGGCGATTGTATAGTGATAGTGGTGATTTAAAGTGAAATTATGAAATAACTTCCAGGAGGGGAATGGAACCCTAAAATAGAAAGACAGCTAAGAGGCATGACATAATCCAAATGGGATGGCCCTCCATGATAGTAATTATACTCTTTAGGGCAATAGAAGTATTATAGTACTAATACAAATATGAAAGGTATATAGATTTCACGTGTGATGGTGATAATATTATAGTGTAATAGTGTTTAGGGTCTAATAACAGTAATTATACTCTTTAGGGCAATGTAGGTATTATAGTTGTGATACAAATATGACAGGTATATAGATTTCACGTGTGATGGTGATAATATTATGGTATAATAGTGTTTAGGGTCTAATTGGAGTTAAAACTCAAGGGTAAGGAGAGGGGGATAAAAACCTTGAGTGGACAAAAAGGTTAAAAGGCATGACGTCATCCAACTAGGATACCCCTCTATGGCAGTAACGTAGGCCTTAAAGGCAATGGGTGTTATATTAATGATATACATATGACAGGCATAAAATTTCACATTACCAATGTGAAACCTGGATTCCTACGTGGGGTTAAACCAAGCAGGCTTTGTGGTGATGTTTGAGGACAAGTAGCGTCTCACGTAGCCAATGTTCGGCCTCAGAATCTCTGATGGACATGACGTTGGGGTCTGACGCCGCTGCCTTGATGGAAGACGCCAGTTTGGCAGTGATCGTGTCAATTATCTTGAGAATCGAAGACTCGCCGATGATGGAGATATGATGAGTGGATCGGATCAATCTGCATATCGCTTTGGCCTTTGCCACGAAATCTGGATCATCTATGCCGTAAGATGAGGGCGTGGCCAAACTCTGGTCTCTCGGTGGTGGGTCGTCGGGCGGGTTAGGGTTAGGGTTAGGGTTAGGTTAGGTTAGGGTTAGGGTTAGGGTTAGGGTTAGGGTTAGGGTTAGGGTTAGGGTTAGGGTTAGGGTTAGGGTTAGGGTTAGGGTTAGGGTTAGGGTTAGGGTTAGGGTTAGGGTTAGGGTTAGGGTTAGGGTTAGGGTTAGGGTTAGGGTTAGGGTTAGGGTTAGGGTTAGGGTTAGGGTTAGGGTTAGGGTTAGGGTTAGGGTTAGGGTTAGGGTTAGGGTTAGGGTTAGGGTTAGGGTTAGGGTTAGGGTTAGGGTTAGGGTTAGGGTTAGGGTTGGTTTGGGTTAGGGTTAGGGTTAGGGTTAGGGTTAGGGTTAGGGTTAGGGTTAGGGTTAGGGTTAGGGTTAGGGTTAGGGTTAGGGTTAGGGTTAGGGTTAGGGTTAGGGTTAGGGTTAGGGTTAGGGTTAGGGTTAGGGTTAGGGTTAGGGTTAGGGTTAGGGTTAGGGTTAGGGTTAGGGTTAGGGTTAGGGTTAGGGTTAGGGTTAGGGTTAGGGTTAGGGTAGTTAGGGTTAGGGTTAGGGTTAGGGTTAGGGTTAGGGTTAGGGTTAGGGTTAGGGTTAGGGTTAGGGTTAGGGTTAGGGTTAGGGTTAGGGTTAGGGTTAGGGTTAGGGTTAGTTAAGAGCAATCTGCCCACTTTTCAAAAGTGGTTTTTTGGACGTAAATGTTGAACGCAGAGGGGCAACCTCATACCGAGACCATCCTCGGATACCTTGGGACCAGGCGCATTGGCCGAAAAAGTTTCGTCCCCCTGGTGGCGATTGTGGGTACTGCAATGGCGATTTGAAAAGTTTGAAGCTCCGTAACTCCCCAACGCAGAGGGGCAACACAATTCCAAGCAGTGCCTGTTGTAGCCCTTGGCCAGGACTACATGCTCACCAATTTTTAGCCTTTTCCGAGAAACTTTTTTTAACATGGAAAAACAGGTTTTTTGGGAATAACGTCCGGTAGGGGAGGGGCAACTGCACAAGATTTTTAACCAAGATACTAGGCGTGGGGACGGATCAGAATCCGTTAAAATTTTGGTTCTATGTTGTTTCTATCCCGAGTTATGGCCGATTTAGAAAATTGAATTTTAAAATTTCAAAGTTGTGCCACTGGGCGAGGAAGATAGGCACAGGGATGTCCTTTGGTGTGGCAGGTGCCCCAGGCCCCCTAGACATGTGTGCGAAGTTTTGGAGTTGTAGCTCACTTACTTCATGTAGCTGCCATTGACCCCCATGTAAAATTTTGGGAAAATTTCTTTAAGTGCCGAGTCCTAAGAAAATAATTTTTCCAAAAAGTATTTAGGAGCACGTTTTAGGCCATTTGGAGTATATATGATTTTTTTTTTTTTTTTTTTTTTTTTTTTTACACCACTAGTTGGCGCTATCATGACCAAAAATTATGGGTGAGTAAGGGGGAACTCCCCGTCACTTTTTTAAAAACCCTATATAAAAGGAGGAAGGAGTTGGAATTGGAATGTGGAAATGGAATATGGAGTTGGAAGGTGGAATGTGGAGTTGGAATATGGAGTTGGAAGGTGGAATGTGGAGTTGGAATAGGGTTAGGGTTAGGGTTAGGGTTAGGGTTAGGGTTAGGGTTAGGGTTAGGGTAGGGTTAGGGTTAGGGT
>JAOPFK010000100.1:0-22500 GCA_026122265.1 Ammodytes dubius | reverse complement strand
AGAAAATTGAATTTTAAAATTTCAAAGTTGTGCCACTGGGCGAGGAAGATAGGCACAGGGATGTCCTTTGGTGTGGCAGGTGCCCCAGGCCCCCTAGACATGTGTGCGAAGTTTTGGAGTTGTAGCTCACTTACTTCATGTAGCTGCCATTGACCCCCATGTAAATTTTGGGAATTCTTAAAGGGTGCCGAGTCTAAGAAAATATATTTTTCCAAAAAGTATTTAGGAGACGTTTTAGGCCATTTGGGTTTATATATGTTTTTTTTTTTATTTTTTTTTTTTTTTTTATTAGCACCACTGTTGGGCTATCAGACCAAAATATGGGTGAGTTAAGGGGACTCCGCGTCACTTTTTTAAAAACCCTATAAAGGTGGAAGGAGTTGGAATTGGGTGTGGAAATGGATATGGTTAGTTGGAAGGTGGAATGTGGAGTTGGAATATGGAGTTGAAGGTGGAATTGGGTTGGAATATGGGTTAGGAAGGTGGAAGTGTGGAGTTGGAATATGGATTAGGAGGGTTAGGATTGGGTTAGGGTTAGGGTTAGGGTTAGGGTTAGGGTTAGGGTTAGGGTTAGGGTTAGGGTTAGGGTTAGGGTTAGGGTTAGGGTTAGGGTTAGGGTTAGGGTTAGGGTTAGGGTTAGGGTTAGGGTTAGGGTTAGGGTTAGGGTTAGGGTTAGGGTATTAGGGTTAGGTTAAGAGCAATCTGCCCACTTTTCAAAAGTGGTTTTTTGGACGTAAATTTTGAACGCAGAGGGGCAACCTCATACCGAGACCATCCTCGGATACCTTGGGACCAGGCGCATTGGCCGAAAAAGTTTCGTCCCCCTGGTGGCGATTGTGGGTACTGCAATGGCGATTTGAAAAGTTTGAAGCTCCGTAACTCCCCAACGCAGAGGGGCAACACAATTCCAAGCAGTGCCTGTTGTAGCCCTTGGCCAGGACTACATGCTCACCAATTTTTAGCCATTTCCGAGAAACTTTTTTTAACATGGAAAAACAGGTTTTTTGGGAATAACGTCCGGTAGGGGAGGGGCAACTGCACAAGATTTTTAACCAAGATACTAGGCGTGGGGACGGATCAGAATCCGTTGAAATTTTGGTTCTATGTTGTTTCTATCCCGAGTTATGGCCGATTTAGAAAATTGAATTTTAAAATTTCAAAGTTGTGCCACTGGGCGAGGAAGATAGGCACAGGGATGTCCTTTGGTGTGGCAGGTGCCCCAGGCCCCCTAGACATGTGTGCGAAGTTTTGGAGTTGTAGCTCACTTACTTCATGTAGCTGCCATTGACCCCCATGTAGAATTTTGGGAATTTGTTATAGTGCGAGTTAGGTTAGGGTTAGGGTTTAGTTAGTAGGGTTAGGGAGTTGTTAGGTAGGTTAGGTTAGTAGGGTTAGGTTAGTTTAGGGTTGGGTTAGTTAGGTTAGGTTAGGTTAGTTAGTTAGTTTTAGGTTAGGGTTAATAGGTTGGGTTAGAGTTAGGGTGTAGGTAAGGGTTAGGTATAGGGTTAGGGTAGGTTAGGTTTGGGTTAGACCTTAGGTATTAGGTAGTAGGTGTAGGGTTAGGGTTAGGGTATGTTAGGTAGGTTAGGATATGGAGTTAGGGTTAGGGTTAGGGTAGGGTTAGGAGTTGGGTAGGTTAGGTAGGTTGGGTAGGAGGTTAGGGTTGGGTTAGGTATAGGTAGTTGGTTAGGTAGGGTAAAGTGGTAGTTAGGGATAGGGGTAGGGTTAGGGTTAGGGTTAGGGTTAGGGTTAGGGTTAGGGTTAGGGTTAGGGTTAGGGTTAGGGTTAGGGTTAGTTTAGGGTTAGGAGAGCAATCTGCCCACTTTTCAAAAGTGGTTTTTTGGACGTAAATTTTGAACGCAGAGGGGCAACCTCATACCGAGACCATCCTCGGATACCTTGGACCAGGCGCATTGGCCGAAAAAGTTTCGTCCCCCTGGTGGCGATTGTGGGTACTGCAATGGCGATTTGAAAAGTTTGAAGCTCCGTAACTCCCCAACGCAGAGGGGCAACACAATTCCAAGCAGTGCCTGTTGTAGCCCTTGGCCAGGACTACATGCTCACCAATTTTTAGCCATTTCCGAGAAACTTTTTTTAACATGGAAAAACAGGTTTTTTGGGAATAACGTCCGGTAGGGGAGGGGCAACTGCACAAGATTTTTAACCAAGATACTAGACGTGGGGACGGATCAGAATCCGTTGAAATTTTGGTTCTATGTTGTTTCTATCCCGAGTTATGGCCGATTTAGAAAATTGAATTTTAAAATTTCAAAGTTGTGCCACTGGGCGAGGAAGATAGGCACAGGGATGTCCTTTGGTGTGGCAGGTGCCCCAGGCCCCCTAGACATGTGTGCGAAGTTTTGGAGTTGTAGCTCACTTACTTCATGTAGCTGCCATTGACCCCCATGTAAAATTTTGGGAAAATTTCTTTAAGTGCCGAGTCCTAAGAAAATAATTTTTCCAAAAAGTATTTAGGAGCACGTTTTAGGCCATTTGGAGTATATATGATTTTTTTTTTTTTTTTTTTTTTTTTTTTTACACCAATAGTTGGCGCTATCATGACCAAAAATTATGGGTGAGTAAGGGGGAACTCCCCGTCACTTTTTTAAAAACCCTATATAAAAGGTGGAAGGAGTTGGAATTGGAATGTGGAAATGGAATATGGAGTTGGAAGGTGGAATGTGGAGTTGGAATATGGAGTTGGAAGGTGGAATGTGGAGTTGGAATATGGAGTTGGAAGGTGGAATGTGGAGTTGGAATTAGTAGGGTTAGGGTTATAGGGTTAGGGTTAGGGTTAGTTAGGGTTAGGGTTAGGGTTAGGGTTAGGGTTTGGTTAGGGTTAGGGTTAGGTTAAGAGCAATCTGCCCACTTTTCAAAAGTGGTTTTTTGGACGTAAATTTTGAACGCAGAGGGGCAACCTCATACCGAGACCATCCTCGGATACCTTGGGACCAGGCGCATTGGCCGAAAAAGTTTCGTCCCCCTGGTGGCGATTGTGGGTACTGCAATGGCGATTTGAAAAGTTTGAAGCTCCGTAACTCCCCAACGCAGAGGGGCAACACAATTCCAAGCAGTGCCTGTTGTAGCCCTTGGCCAGGACTACATGCTCACCAATTTTTAGCCATTTCCGAGAAACTTTTTTTAACATGGAAAAACAGGTTTTTTGGGAATAACGTCCGGTAGGGGAGGGGCAACTGCACAAGATTTTTAACCAAGATACTAGACGTGGGGACGGATCAGAATCCGTTGAAATTTTGGTTCTATGTTGTTTCTATCCCGAGTTATGGCCGATTTAGAAAATTGAATTTTAAAATTTCAAAGTTGTGCCACTGGGCGAGGAAGATAGGCACAGGGATGTCCTTTGGTGTGGCAGGTGCCCCAGGCCCCCTAGACATGTGTGCGAAGTTTTGGAGTTGTAGCTCACTTACTTCATGTAGCTGCCATTGACCCCCATGTAAAATTTTGGGAAAATTTCTTTAGTGCCGGTCCTAAGAAAATAATTTTTCCAAAAAGTATTTAGGAGCACGTTTTAGGCCATTTGGAGTATATATGATTTTTTTTTTTTTTTTTTTTTTTTTTTTTTACACCACTAGGTTGGCGCTATCATGACCAAAAATTATGGGTGTAAGGGGGAACTCCCCGTCACTTTTTTAAAAACCCTATATTAAAAGGGAAGGAGTTGGAATTGGAATGTGGAAATGGAATATGGAGTTGGAAGGTTGGAATGTGGAGTTGGAATATGGAGTTGGAAGGTGGAATGTGGAGTTGGAATATTGGAGTTGGAAGGTGGAATGTGGAGTTGGAATATGGAGGGTTAGGGTTAGGGTTAGTAGGTTAGGGTTAGGGTTAGGGTTAGGGTTAGGGTTAGGGTTAGGGTTAGGGTTAGGGTTAGGGTTAGGGTTAGGTTAAGAGCAATCTGCCCACTTTTCAAAAGTGGTTTTTTGGACGTAAATTTTGAACGCAGAGGGGCAACCTCATACCGAGACCATCCTCGGATACCTTGGGACCAGGCGCATTGGCCGAAAAAGTTTCGTCCCCCTGGTGGCGATTGTGGGTACTGCAATGGCGATTTGAAAAGTTTGAAGCTCCGTAACTCCCCAACGCAGAGGGGCAACACAATTCCAAGCAGTGCCTGTTGTAGCCCTTGGCCAGGACTACATGCTCACCAATTTTTAGCCATTTCCGAGAAACTTTTTTTAACATGGAAAAACAGGTTTTTTGGGAATAACGTCCGGTAGGGGAGGGGCAACTGCACAAGATTTTTAACCAAGATACTAGACGTGGGGACGGATCAGAATCCGTTGAAATTTTGGTTCTATGTTGTTTCTATCCCGAGTTATGGCCGATTTAGAAAATTGAATTTTAAAATTTCAAAGTTGTGCCACTGGGCGAGGAAGATAGGCACAGGGATGTCCTTTGGTGTGGCAGGTGCCCCAGGCCCCCTAGACATGTGTGCGAAGTTTTGGAGTTGTAGCTCACTTACTTCATGTAGCTGCCATTGACCCCCATGTAAAATTTTGGGAAAATTTCTTTAAGTGCCGAGTCCTAAGAAAATAATTTTTCCAAAAAGTATTTAGGAGCACGTTTTAGGCCATTTGGAGTATATATGATTTTTTTTTTTTTTTTTTTTTTTTTTTTTTACACCACTAGTTGGCGCTATCATGACCAAAAATTATGGGTGAGTAAGGGGGAACTCCCCGTCACTTTTTTAAAAACCCTATATAAAAGGTGGAAGGAGTTGGAATTGGAATGTGGAAATGGAATATGGAGTTGGAAGGTGGAATGTGGAGTTGGAATATGGAGTTGGAAGGTGGAATGTGGAGTTGGAATATGGAGTTGGAAGGTGGAATGTGGAGTTGGAATATGGAGGGTTAGGGTTAGGGTTAGGGTTAGGGTTAGGGTTAGGGTTAGGGTTAGGGTTAGGGTTAGGGTTAGGGTTAGGGTTAGGGTTAGGGTTAGGTTAAGAGCAATCTGCCCACTTTTCAAAAGTGGTTTTTTGGACGTAAATTTTGAACGCAGAGGGGCAACCTCATACCGAGACCATCCTCGGATACCTTGGGACCAGGCGCATTGGCCGAAAAAGTTTCGTCCCCCTGGTGGCGATTGTGGGTACTGCAATGGCGATTTGAAAAGTTTGAAGCTCCGTAACTCCCCAACGCAGAGGGGCAACACAATTCCAAGCAGTGCCTGTTGTAGCCCTTGGCCAGGACTACATGCTCACCAATTTTTAGCCATTTCCGAGAAACTTTTTTTAACATGGAAAAACAGGTTTTTTGGGAATAACGTCCGGTAGGGGAGGGGCAACTGCACAAGATTTTTAACCAAGATACTAGACGTGGGGACGGATCAGAATCCGTTGAAATTTTGGTTCTATGTTGTTTCTATCCCGAGTTATGGCCGATTTAGAAAATTGAATTTTAAAATTTCAAAGTTGTGCCACTGGGCGAGGAAGATAGGCACAGGGATGTCCTTTGGTGTGGCAGGTGCCCCAGGCCCCTAGACATGTGTGCGAAGTTTTGGAGTTGTAGCTCACTTACTTCATGTAGCTGCCATTGACCCCCATGTAAAATTTTGGGAAAATTTCTTTAAGTGCCGAGTCCTAAGAAAATAATTTTTCCAAAAAGTATTTAGGAGCACGTTTTAGGCCATTTGGAGTATATATGATTTTTTTTTTTTTTTTTTTTTTTTTTTTTTTACACCACTAGTTGGCGCTATCATGACCAAAAATTATGGGTGAGTAAGGGGGAACTCCCGTCACTTTTTTAAAAACCCTATATAAAAGGTGGAAGGAGTTGGAATTGGAATGTGGAAATGGAATATGGAGTTGGAAGGTGGAATGTGGAGTTGGAATATGGAGTTGGAAGGTGGAATGTGGAGTTGGAATATGGAGTTGGAAGGTGGAATGTGGAGTTGGAATATGGAGGGTTAGGGTTAGGGTTAGGGTTAGGGTTAGGGTTAGGGTTAGGGTTAGGGTTAGGGTTAGGGTTAGGGTTAGGGTTAGGGTTAGGGTTAGGGTTAGGGTTAGGGTTAGGGTTAGGGTTAGGGTTAGGGTTAGGGTTAGGGTTAGGGTTAGGGTTAGGGTTAGGGTTAGGTTTGGGTTAGGGTTGGGGTTAAAATTACATCTTGTGTTTTGGGTGCACAGGCCTACTGATCTGATGCTGTTGTGTTATGTGAAAGTGAAATGGTAGGATGGTTGAGTGGTATAGTCTGTGGCTGGTGCTACCCAGGGAGCCAGTTCCAGCCCAGGGGTGGTGGCTCCCATCGGTGTGGGAGACCAGGACCCAGACTATTGAGCAGAGGAAGAGGCAGCAGCACAATGGTCAGTAAAATGTGGTACTTTTGTGGGATTAAACAATAATATAAAATAAAAACCATAAAAATGGACATATATCAATACACACATACACAATTCCAATAATAGAAAAATAAATATGTGTACCCATTATAAAATTCCATGATCATGGTGCTAGTATTAAAATCTATGGTGAGTGGCGGGGATGGGTGGGGGGGAGAGGGGAAATATGGGAAGGTGGGTTATGTGGTAGATGGGGATTGTTTTTTCCGGTGCTAAACTTAGGTTCAGGTGTGAGGGCAGGGATGGTTAGGGTTAGGGTAAAGGGTACATGGCTAGATAGCACAGATGGGAAAGCCCCGCTCTTTCCCCTGGGAGACCTGGGTTCAAGCCCCAAGCCCGACAGTGCAACAAAAAGGGGGGGGGGAAAAAGGGGGGAACAAAAAAAAACCTTTTGGCCCATAGACCTATATATGTGTATGTGTAAAATATCCAGATAATACTTAAATACATAAATAAAAGGCCCTAAAACATTAGCTAAAATCATCCTAAAATTAGTGCTGTACCATAAAGTGTTATTAAAACATCATTTGTCATTAAAACCAAGGGGTACCATTGTGCCGAGTTTGTCAATCCATATTTTTTCTGCTCTCTTCCTCTGCCCAATAGTCCACCTATTATTAGATTCTAGACCAGAGATGATGAGGTTTGTCGGTGAATGTATTTGGAAATGTCTGACTAAGGGTGTTGTAAGTCTACCTTCCCCAATGTTGTATGTGTGTTGTTTTAATCTGGTCCGTAATGTATGTTTTGTTTCCCCAATGTAGTGTTTCGAACAGGAGGTGCAGGTGATTATGTAGATGATGTTGCTGGAGTGGAGTGAAAATGTGCCCAGGGTGGGGTGTGATGCTCTGCTGTGTATGTTATGTATGAATTTCCGGTTTTTATACATACTGTCGTGCTGTGTTTGTGGTGAATGTGAGTTATCTTTAAAGGTTGACCGGACTAAAATGCTTTTAAGGTTATTATTTTTTCTGTGGGCTGAAATGACTTGACAGTATTGTAATGCTGGATGGTGTGTTTGTGTGCGGGAAAAGTTGTGTTTGAGGGTGCGGTGTAGGTTGGAAGTCCTGTGGGAAAATGTGGAGATAAATGGGATTAGCTGCGGCTGGTGCGGCTGGTGCGTAGTCCGGCTGTTGGAAAAAGAGGGGGGAGTGCCTCCAAGCACTGCTGTAAAGGAAGGGGGGTAGGGTGGGTCGGGATGCAAACCCTGGTTAGGGTAGGGGAGGGAGGGGAGGCAAGGGGGGTTGGGATATAGACCCTGGTTAGGGTAGAGGGCGAGGGTTTTTGAGGATCTAGTTGGTGCAGTGGTTGGAGGCCGTCCCCCGCCCTCGGACATCTGGGGCGGAGCTTCCAAGGAGTGAATGGGAGCGAGAGCGGCCAAGGTGCTGTTTTTAATTTGGCGGAGAAAACGTTTAGAATATCCTCTGTGTCTGAGGCTACTGAAAAGAATGGAGGTGGTGTTATGGAAATCTGAAATCAGGGATGAAATACGGTGAAAACGGATGATTTGTGATTTAATTATTCCTTTAAATGTATGTTTGGGGTGGTAGCTGGATTTATGTAAAAGGGCGTGAGTGTCGGTGGATTTAAAGTAAACCTTGGTGAGTAGTTTGTTTTGCGTGGGGTTTATTGCTTGAAAAAATACTGTGGTGTCTAGAAAGTGTACCTGATGTGGATCTATTATGTATTTGAGTTTTATTGATGGGTGGTGACTGTTAAGTGTGTTAATGAAATCCGGGAATAGAGCGACATCATGGGGCCAGGCCCCAATGATGTCGTCTAAAAATCTGAATAAAAGAGGGGTTTTAAGTCACACTTGGCCAGTGCTTCTCGCTCCCATTCACTCATGTAGAGGTTAGCGTATGATGGGGCGTATCTCTGACCCATGGCTGTCCCATTGACCTGTAGAAAATGTTGGTTATTGAATGAAAAGTCATTATTATTTAAACAGATGGTGAGTAATTGTAAGAGTTCTGTGTCCGGTCTAGTGCTGTCTGGGTACTTGGAAAAGATGGATTTTATTTTATCAAGTCCCAGTGGTGTGCTGATGTTGGTATATAGGCTGTCTACGTCAATTGTAAATAGTTGTGTATGGGTGGGGACAGCCATGGGTCTGATGATATCCAGGAAGTGGTAAGTGTCCTTGAGATAACTGGGGTGTCTGCTAGAGAGGGGGCCAAGGTAATGTTCAATATACTGTGAGATGTTGTAGGAAGTGCTGTTGCAGTCTGAAACTATAGGTCTGCCGGGGGGAACTTCAGAGGGAATGGTCCAGGTGTGTGGTTCTTTGTGTATTTTAGGTAGTAAATAAAATTGCCTGGTGCGTGGGTGATCTGGTCCGAATAAAAAATCTCTTTGTTTAGCTGTGATATGTTTCTTATGGTATAATGAGTTAATAATGGTTCTGAGTTGTGATTGTGTTTCTAGCTGAATGCTGTGTGGTATTGGCCTGTAGTGTTGGGTGTTGTTGAGTTGTCTGTTTGCTTCCAGTACATAATGCTGTCGGTCCATGATGACTATTTTTGATCCTTTATCTGCCGGTTTTATGATGATGTTGGGATTATTGTTCAATTGTGTAAGGGCTCTGCGCTCGGCCTCCGGTAGATTATCTGAGATATCCACCGGAGGCCGATATGAACGCAGAGCCCGCCTGTCTGACTTAATGAGTGATGTTATATGAGCGTCCAACTGGGAGTCTTTGGGTTCCCAGTTGGAGGGGTGTGTGAATGGGGTGTACTGAAACTTAGGTAGTGAGTGAAAATAGTCGTGTATTTTGATGCGTCTATGGTATTTGTGAATGTCCCTCTGAAGTTCCTCCCAGTCGTAGGCTTTGGGGCGTGGGATGAATGACAGTCCCCTCTCCAGCAGCGCTATTTGGGGGGCAGAGGGAACAAATAGTTGGGATAAATTGAGAATGTTAGATGATGAGCTCCACCCCAGGTCCACACCAGCCGCAGGTTCCTGTACAGGGGGGTCAAGGGAGGGAGATGTATTAATTACAGGGTTATTGATAGACAGTTGTGGGGGTACATAATTATTGGATACAGGAATTGACAGGATGCTAGTTTTATTGTTACATAATTGTTTGTACGATGGGGGTGCCGGGTTGCTTTCTGTTGAAATTATAAATTTAATTGTTTACACCAGTATTGGAATATGTCAGTAGCTGTTGATTTGGTCCAATGAATGTTATCCTGTACTGTAATGAAGGTGTCATGCGGGATTTCTGCAAGGAAGGGGAGATATGTGGCAATGGTGTTATTAATAAGTGTGAGATTGTATTTTTGTTTTGTTGTGAGGTTGGGTGAAAAATTGATTATGGGATAGTATATGTCTGCGTTGGGGAAGGTAGACCTTGCCTGTTTATCAAGTGCCTTAAGCTGTTTGATGGAGGTCTGTTTCGGGTCCTGGTCCTTGTTGTTTATCCCCACCGAGAGAACCACCACCTTAGTGTTAAGGTTAGGTGTTGTTTTTTCACACATTTTTTGTAAATGGTAGAAACTGGCTCCCGGGTAGCAGTCCAGTTGGACCTGTGGATTGTTGTGGGCTGGGATCCGACTAATATTGGAGTCCCCCAGGATCAGGACCGGTTTCCGTGGTGTTATGAACCAGTCTACTAGTTTCCTCTGAGGCCTGGCTATGTGGGTGGTGGGTTTGAACGTTGGCAGAGAGGTGGTGGTGGGGTGTGGGGTGGTAATTGGTGACGGAATAGGACAAGGAGTAAGTTGGGGGGAGAGAAGGGGGGAGGGGGAAGAGGGGGGAGCATAGGCAACCTGCTCTCCCGCAGTAGGGGGGGTGGTAGTGGTGGGGGGAGGTGGTGACCCTGTAGGGTCCCGGCCCAGGTCCGTGGACGCATCAGCCGCCGGAGGGACCCGGCGAGGTGACAGAGCAGTCCCATGCTCCCCAGTGCCAGGCTCAGATAGGGCTTTATGGTCTAGTTTGACCTTCAGGGGCCCGCTCATCATATTTTGAGATGCCTTAGCAGTTTTTATGGGGAGCATGGGAGACAAAGGGGAGCTCCGCCACGTCGCCGGGCCGGTCCGGGCAGCAGTGCGCCCTAAAGGGGGTGAATAAGCAGATATGCTATCAGAATTAATTACAGAGACATTGGACATGTTATGGGATATGGAACTGTTGAGACTTATGGATTCTAGGTTGGAGTTGCTGTGTTTTGATACCTTGGCTGAGTTGTGGACCTGGGCCTCCACCTCCACAGCCCTGGTTGGGGTGATGGAGGGGGTGACGTCGGGCCTGGGTGGAGATGGTGGCTGTTTTACCGGTGTTTTGAGCTGTAGGGGGGATGTAAATAGATTTGTTAACCTGGATGCGTTACTGCTAAACTGGATAGTGGGTAGTACCGGGGAGAGCTGGGGGTTAGGGAACCCAGTGGGGCTTCCCTGCCGCTGTTGCCTTGCTCTCCCAGTGCCCCGTCCCCCCGTCCTCTGGGGTAAAGGAGTGGAGGCCTTGGGGTCTGTTGGGGCCTGTTTGGGAAAGGAGATGGCAGGTTGGAGGGTAGTGCGATGTGGGATGGGGGACGCCTGGGCTCGGGCCTGGGGCTGGGGGGCTCCGGTGACTAGTGGAGTTGGGGCAGCTTGGTTGTATACAGGGTGTAAGGCTTGGGGAGGGTTTGGTACTTTAAAGGTGCACTGTGGTTGGTGGTGGTGGCTAGCTTGGGTTGAACAAGTGGATGGGGATAGTGGGTTTGGGTATATCCTGTCCAACTGTTGTGGGTTCAGGGGTTGGGGCAGAAGGGGGAACTCCCCGTCCTCTTCCGTCTCCAAGATGGGGGGAAGGGGGTCTGCGCTGTTGGTCCTCCGTCTGGGCCTTGGAGGAGTGCTTGAGGTGACAAGAGTAGTTGCTGGTGGTGGTGTGTTGATGTGGAGTGTATGTTCAAGTGTTTGTAGTGTTTCGGGTTTTAGTCTGCCCCCATAGCGCTTCCTGGCCCAACCAATAGCAATTTGAAGCGCCAGGGGGTTGGGTGTAATGGTGCGGAGGGTAGTGATGGTGTTGTTATAATGCTGTTGTAATATGATCATGTTCCTACTCATCCACTGTGTTGTATTGTCCTGTATTTTACTGTATGTATGTTCTGTAGGTGTGGACGGCTTGATGAAGTCTGTGAGTCTGTTGACCTGCCTAAGCATCCCTGGTGGGAATGACTGTGTAGTTATTGCATTGTCGGCTATGTGTTTGTGATGTATGGCTTGGATTATTTTGAAGTAAACTTTGCTGGTGTGTCTGGTTTCAGTGTCCGGTGCATGGCCCAGGGTTAGGGTTAGGGTTAGGGTTAGGGTTAGGGTTAGGGTTAGGGTTAGGGTTAGGGTTAGGGTTAGGGTTAGGGTTAGGGTTAGGGTTAGGGTTAGGGTTAGGGTTAGGGTTAGGGTTAGGGTTAGGGTAGGGTTAGGGTTAGGGTTAGGGTTAGGGTTAGGGTTAGGGTTAGGGTTAGGGTTAGGGTTGGGTTAGGGTTAGGGTTAGGGTTAGGGTTAGGGTTAGGGTTAGGGTTAGGGTTAGGGTTAGGGTTAGGGTTAGGGTTAGGGTTAGGTTAAGAGCAATCTGCCCACTTTTCAAAAGTGGTTTTTTGGACGTAAATTTTGAACGCAGAGGGGCAGGGTTAGGGTTAGGGTTAGGGTTAGGGTTAGGGTTAGGGTTAGGGTTAGGTTAGGGTTAGGGTTAGGGTTAGGGTTAGGGTTAGGGTTAGGGTTAGGGTTAGGGTTAGGGTTAGGGTTAGGGTTAGGGTTAGGGTTAGGGTTAGGGTTAGGGTTAGGGTTAGGGTTAGGGTTAGGGTTGGGGTTGGGGTTGGGGTTTGGGGGTTGGGTTTTTGGGGTTAGGGTTAGGTTAAGTCCCCCCTTTTCAAAAGTGGTTTTTTTTGGACTAAATTTTGAAGCAGGGGGGCAACCCCTATACCAACCCCCGGGAAAAACCTTGGGCCCGGGGCTTGGCCAAAAATTTGCCCCCCTGTGGGTTTTTGGGGGTTGCTGGGGTTTTTAAAAGTTTGAACCCCAAAAACCCCCAAAGGGGGGCAACAAATTCCCAACATCCCCTTTTACCCTTGGGCCAGGTAATGCCACAAATTTTTTAGCCATTTGAAAATTTTTTTTTAAAGGGAAAAAACGGTTTTTTTGGGGATAACGGGTAGGGGGGGAATGAAAGTTTTTAACCAAGATTAAGGGGGGAGGATCAACGTTGAAATTTGGTTTTGTTTTTACCCCGATTTGGGTTTAAAAAATTGTTTTAAAATTAAAGGGTTTAGGGGAGGAAGATAGGCCAGATGTTTTGGGTGGGGAGGTGCCCCACCCCCAGGGCTTGGAAGGAGTTGTACTCATTCTTTGAGCTGTTTTCCCCCCATGTAAAATTTGGGGGGGGAAAAATTTTTTAAAGGCCGACCTAAAAAATTTTTTTCCAAAAAGTTTTTTAGGACCTTTTTGGGCCTTTGGAGATTTTTTTTTTTTTTTTTTTTTTTTTTTTTTACACACATTGGCGCTTTCATGACCAAAAATTAGGTGGAAAGGGGGAAACCCCCCGTCATTTTTAAAAAAAAACCCATAAAAGGTAAGGAGTTGGAAAATGGAATGGGGAAATGGAATTATTGGAAAGGGGGAATGGGGTTTGGAAATATGGAGTTGAAGGGTAAATTGGGGGAGTTGGTTTGAGGGAAGGGGAATGGGATTTTTGGAATTGGGGGGTTAAGGTTTTAGGGTTTTTAGGGTTGGTTGGGGTTGGGTTGGGGTTAGGTTAGGTTAGGTGGGGTTTGGGATTGGGGTTTTAGTTAGGCAATCTATTTTCAAAATTTTTTTTTGGAGTAAATTTTGGGCCCCGGGGGCAATTAAAATTATTTGGGGACCGGCGCTTGGCCAAAAATTTGGGGGGGATTGTGGTCTGAAGGGCTTTAAAATTTAACTCCGTAACTAAACCAAGGGAAAAATTAAGGAGTGTTTGTAGGGAGGATTAATGTAAATTTTTTGATTCCGGAAATTTTTTTAAAAGGGAAAAATTTTTTTTGGAAAAATTTGGTAGGGAGGGGAATGAAAGTTTTAACCCCAAGTTAAGGGGGGGAGGATAAACCCGGTTAAAATTTGGTTTTAGTTGTTTCTACCCCGAGTTTAGGGCGATTTAAAATGAATTTTAAATTTCAAATTGTGCCACTGGGCGAGGAAGATAGGGACAGGTGTCCTTTTGGGGGGCAGGGCCCCAGGGCCCCCTAACATGTGTGCAAATTTTTGGGGTTGTGCTACTACTTCATGTAGCTGCCATGACCCCCTGTAAAATTTGGGAAAATTTTTTTTAATGCCGGTCCTAAGAAAATATTTTTCAAAAAGTATTTAGGAGCAAAGTTTTTAGGATTTGGGTATATATATTTTTTTTTTTTTTTTTTTTTTTTTTTTTCACCAAATAGGGGGGCTTCATGCCAAATTTATGGGTAGTTAAGGGGGGAACTCCCCTCACTTTTTAAAAACCCTATATAAGGTGGAAGGAGGGAATTGGAATGTGGAAATGGAATAGGAGTTGGGAAGGTGGGAAAGTGGAGTTGGGAAAATTTGGGGTTGGAAGGGGAATGTGGAGTTGGAATATGGGTTGGAAGGTGGAATGTGGAGTTGGAATATGGAGGGTTAGGTTTGGGTTAGGGTTTGGGGTTGGGTTAGGGTTAGGGTTAGGTTAGGGGTTTGGGTTTGGGTTAGGGTTTGGGTTAGGGTTTGGGTTAGGGGTTTGGGTTAGGGTTTAGGGTTAGGGGTTTGGGTTAGGGTTAGGGGTTGGGGTTTGGGTTAGGGTTGGGTTAGGGTTTGGGGAGGTTGGGGTTAAAATTTCATCTTTTTTTTGGGTGCACGGGCCCACTGATCTGATGCTGTTGTGTTATGTGAAAGTGAAATGGAGGATGGTTGAGTGGTTAGTCGTGGCTGGTCTACCCGGGGCCAGTTCCAGCCCGGGGGGGTGGCTCCCATCGGTTTGGGAGACCCGGGACCCAATATTGAGCAGAGGAAAGGCAGCAGCACAATGGGCTAAAATTTTGGTACTTTTGTGGGATTAAACAATAATATAAAAAAAAACCATAAAAAAAGGACAATATCAATCACACATACACAATCCAATAATAGAAAAATAAATATTTACCCATTATAAAATTCCTGACATGGTGCTATATTAAAATCTTTTGGTGAGGGCGGGGAGGGTGGGGGGGAGAGGGGAAATATGGGAAGGTGGGTTATGTGGGAGATGGGGATTTTTTTTTCCGGTGCAAAATTTGGTTAGGGGAGGGGAGGGATGGTTAGGGTTAGGGTAAAGGGGGAAAGGTAATGCACAGTTGGAAACCCCCTCTTTCCCTGGGGACCGGGTTTAAGCCCCAAGCCCACAGTGGGGAACAAAAAGGGGGGGGGGAAAAGGGGGGGAAAAAAAAAAAAACCTTTTGGCCCATAACCTATATAGTTAGTGTAAAATATCCAAAAAATACTTTAAAAAAAATAAATAAAAGGCCCCAAAAATTTGCTAAAATCATCCTAAAAATTTGTGCTGTACATAAAGTTTTATTAAAAAAATCATTTGCATTAAAACCAAGGGGTACCATTGTGCCGAGTTTGTCAATCCATATTTTTTCTGCTCTCTTCCTTCCCCAATAGCCCCACCTATTTTTAAAGATTCTAGACCAGAGATGATGAGGTTTGTCGGTGAATGTTTTTGGAAATGTTCTGACAAAAGGGTGTTGTAAGTCTACCTTTCCCCCAATGTTGTATGTGTGTTGTTTTAATCGGGTTCCGTAATGTATGTTTTGTTTCCCCAATGTAGTGTTTCGAACAGGAGGTGCAGGTGATTATGTAGATGATGTTGCTGGAGTGGAGTGAAAATTGCCCAGGGTGGGGTGTGATGCTCTGCTGTGTATGTTATGTATGAATTTCCGGTTTTTATACATACTGTCTGCTGTGTTTGTGGTAAAATGTGAGTTATCTTTAAAGGTTGACCGGACTAAAATGCTTTTAAGGTTATTATTTTTTCTGTGGGCTGAAATGACTTGACAGTATTGTAATGCTGGATGGTGTGTTTGTGTGCGGGAAAAGTTGTGTTTGAGGGTGGGGGTGTAGGTTGGAAGTCCTGTGGGAAAATGTGGGAGATAAATGGATTAGCTGCGGTTGTGCGGCTGGTGCTAGTCCGGCTGTTGGAAAAAGAGGGGGAGTGCCTCCAACACTGCTGTAAAGGAAGGGGTAGGGTGGGTCGGGATGCAAACCCTGGTTAGGGTAGGGAGGGGGGGGAGGCAAGGGGGTTGGGATATAGACCCTGGTTAGGGTAGGGGGCCCGGGAGGTTTTTGAGGATCTAGTTGGTGCAGTGGTTGGAGGCCGTCCCCGCCCTCGGACATCTGGGCGGAGCTTCCAAGGAGTGAAGGGGAGCGAGAGCGGCCAAGGTGCTGTTTTTAATTTGGCGGAGAAAACGTTTAGAATATCCTCTGTGTCTGAGGCTACTGAAAAGAATGGAGGTGGTGTTATGGAAATCTGAAATCAGGGATGAAATACGGTAAAACGGATGATTTGTGTTTTAAATTTTATTCCTTTAAATGAAATTTTTTGGGGTGGTAGCTGGATTTATGTAAAAGGGCGTGAGTGTCGGGGGATTTAAAGTAAACCTTGGTGAGTATTTGTTTTGCGTGGGGTTTATTGCTTGAAAAAATACTGTGGTGTCTAGAAAGTGTACCTGATGTGGATCTATTTTGTAAATTTGAGTTTTATTGATGGGTGGTGACTGTTAAGTGTGTTAATGAAATCCGGGAATAGAGCGACATCATGGGGCCAGGCCCCAATGATGTCGTCTAAAAATCTGAAATAAAAGAGGGGTTTTAAAATCACACTTGGGCCCGTGCTTCTCGCTCCCATTCACTCATGTAGAGGTTAGCGTTGATGGGGCGTATCTCTGACCCATGGCTGTCCCATTGACCTGTAGAAAATGTTGGTTATTGAATGAAAAGTCATTATTATTTAAACAGATGGTGAGTAATTGTAAGATTTTTGTGTCCGGTCTAGTGCTGTCTGGGTACTTGGAAAAGATGGATTTTATTTTATCAAGTCCCAGTGGGGTGCTGATGTTGGTATATAGGCTTTTCTACGTCAATTTTTTAAATAGGGTAGGGAGGGGGGGAGGGTTAGGGTTAGGGTTAGGGTTAGGGTTAGGGTTAGGGTTAGGGTTAGGTTAGGGTTAGGGTTAGGGTTAGGGTTAGGGTTAGGGTTAGGGTTAGGGTTAGGTTAGGGTTAGGGTTAGGGTTAGGGTTAGGGTTAGTTTAGGGGTTTGGGTTAGGGTTAGGGTTAGGTGGGTTTGGGTTTTGGGTTTTGGGTTAGGGTTAGGTTAGGTTAGGGTTAGGGTTAGGGTTAGGGTTAGGGTTAGGTTAGGGTTAGGGTTAGGGTTAGGTTAGGGTTAGGGGTTTGGGTTAGGGTTAGGGTTAGGGTTAGGGTTAGGGTTAGGGTTAGGGTTAGGGTTAGGGTTTGGTTATAGGGATAAATACGTCCTTCGAGGGGCCTCAGGAATGTTTTTGCCAATAACTCCGGATAGGAATGCCCTATCATCATGGAACCAAGTTCCTTGGATTCCTTGGCCCCAGACCTTTCCAATGGTGTGTCGTTTGACCCCGTGGAACCTTGGGAAATATTCGAAATCTTAGTTTGAAACTTTAAAATGGCCATTATCTCCGGAACGGTAAGTCGTAGAGACTTGATTTCAACTCTGGCGTGTTCAGCGACCCCAAATTAGGTCGGACGCCACCACTTTCAAGTCTCTAGCACCTTCGGTTCCGAAGATATTGGCCAAAAACGGAATTCGGAAATTTCCGTTTTCTGAAACATTCTAACTTTTGATAGGAAGGTCGTAGAGACACGTGAGTGGGCTCTACGTGACGGGCGTGGCCGAAATGGGTGGGGGTAGACACCAATTGCAAACTTGTGGGAGGTACCGTTGTTGAGTTAAGGGCGTGTCAAAAATCCCCATAGCAATACATGTAAAAGGTGAAAATTTTACTAAGTGTCACATCCAAAGTGAGACTTTCTTGAATAACTCGAGAACGCTAAGTCGTAGTTGGTCAAACTTGGTGTCTTTCCCCCTTTCTAAGAAACTAGACACAAGTATAAGTGTGTGGGGAAGGGGGGGGGGGGGGGGGGGGGGGGGGGGGGGGGGGGGGGGGGGGGGGGGGGGGGGGGGGGGGGGGGGGGGGGGGGGGGGGGGGGGGGGGGGGGGGGGGGGGGGGGGGGGGGGGGGGGGGGGGGGGGGGGGGGGGGGTCAAACTTGGTGTCTTTCCCCCTATTTCAGTATAGAAACACGTAGACACCAAGTATAAGTGTGTGGGACGTCCCTTTCAAAGTTAGGGCTTTGGGTCTCAGTGGTCTAAGAAAATATTTGGGTTGGTTAGGGTTAGGGTTGGGTTAGGGTTAGCTTCTAAAAGGGTTAGGGTTAGGGTTTTGGGTTAGGGTTAGGGTTAGGGTTAGGGTTAGGGTTAGGGTTAGGGTTAGGGTTAGGGTTAGGGGTTAGGGTTAGGGTTAGGGTTAGGGTTAGGGTTAGGGTTAGGGTTAGGTTAGGGTTAGGGTTAGGGTTAGGGTTAGGGTTAGGGTTAGGGTTAGGGTTAGGGTTAGGGTTAGGGTTAGGGGTTAGGTTAGGGAATCTGCCCACTTATTCAAAAGTGGTTTTGGACTGCTAAATTTTGAACCAGAGGTGGCAACTTTTCAATACCGAGAACCATCCTCGGATACCTTGGGACCAGGCGCATTGGCCGAAAAAGTTTCGTCCCCCTGGTGGCGATTGTGGGTACTGCAATCGCGATTTGAAAAGTTTGAAGCTCCGTAACTCCCCAACGCAGAGGGGCAACACAATTCCAAGCAGTGCCTGTTGTAGCCCTTGGCCAGGACTACATGCTCACCAATTTTTAGCCATTTCCGAGAAACTTTTTTTAACATGGAAAACAGGTTTTTTGGGAATAACGTCCGGTAGGGGAGGGGCAACTGCACAAGATTTTTAACCAAGATACTAGGCGTGGGGACGGATCAGAATCCGTTGAAATTTTGGTTCTATGTTGTTTCTATCCCGAGTTATGGCCGATTTAGAAAATTGAATTTTAAAATTTCAAAGTTGTGCACTGGGCGAGGAAAGATAGGCACAGGGATGTCCTTTGGTGTGGCAGGTGCCCCAGGCCCCCTAGACATGTGTGCGAAGTTTTGGAGTTGTAGCTCACTTACTTCATGTAGCTGCCATTGACCCCCATGTAAAATTTTGGGAAAATTTCTTTAAGTGCCGAGTCCTAAGAAAATAATTTTTCCAAAAAGTATTTAGGAGCACGTTTTAGGCCATTTGGAGTATATATGATTTTTTTTTTTTTTTTTTTTTTTTTTTTTTTTTCACCACTAGTTGGCGCTATCATGACCAAAAATTATGGGTGAGTAAGGGGGAACTCCCCGTCACTTTTTTAAAAACCCTATATAAAAGGTGGAAGGAGTTGGAATTGGAATGTGGAAATGGAATATGGAGTTGGAAGGTGGAATGTGGAGTTGGAATATGGAGTTGGAAGTGAATGTGGAGTTGGAATATGGTTAGGGTAGGTGTGGTGGGAGTTAGGGTTAGGTTAGGTTAGGGATTAGGGTTAGGGTTAGGGTTAGGGTTAGGGAGGTTAGGGTTGGGTAGGGTTAGGTTAGGGTTAGGGTTAGGTTAAGAGCATCGCACTTTCAAAGGGTTAGGGTTAGGGTTAGGGTTAGTAATGAGAGAGGGGTTAGGGTAGGGTTAGGTTGGGTTAGGGTTAGGGTTAGGGTTAGTAGGGTTAGGGTTTAGGGTTAGGGTTAGGGTTAGGGTTAGGGTTAGGGTTGGGTTAGGGTTAGGGTTAGGGTTAGGGTTAGGGTTAGGGTTAGGGTTAGGGTTAGGGTTAGTAGGTTAAGAGCAATCTGCCCACTTTTCAAAAGTGGTTTTTTGGACGTAAATTTTGAACGCAGAGGGGCAACCTCATACCGAGACCATCCTCGGATACCTTGGGACCAGGCGCATTGGCCGAAAAAGTTTCGTCCCCCTGGTGGCGATTGTGGGTACTGCAATCGCGATTTGAAAAGTTTGAAGCTCCGTAACTCCCCAACGCAGAGGGGCAACACAATTCCAAGCAGTGCCTGTTGTAGCCCTTGGCCAGGACTACATGCTCACCAATTTTGTAGGTTGTAGGTTAGGGTTAGGGTTGGTTAGGTTAGGTAGGGTTAGGTTAGGGTTAGGGTTAGGGTTAGGGTTAGGTTAGTAAGAGCACTGCCCACTTTTCAAAAGTGGTTTTGACGTAATTTTGAACGCAGAGGGGCAACCTCATACCGAGACCATCCTCGATACCTTGGGACCAGCGCATGCCGAAAAAGTTTCGTCCCCTGGTGCGATTGTGGTACTGCAATGCGATTTGAAAAGTTTGAAGCTCGTAACTCCCAGCAGAGGGCAACACAATTCAAGCAGTGCTGTTGTAGCCTTGGCCAGACTACATGCCACCAATTTTTAGCCATTCCGAGAAACTTTTTTTAACATGAAAAACAGGTTTTGGATAACGTCCGGTAGGGGAGGGGCATGCACAAGATTTAACCAAGATACTAGGCGTGGGGAGGATCAGATCCGTTGAAATTTTGGTTCTATGTGTTCTATCCCGAGTTATGGCGATTTAGAAAATTGAATTTTAAATTTCAAATTGTGCACTGGGCGAGAAGTGGCCAGGAGTCCTTGTTAGTTCCAAGCTTTAGACATGTGTTGGAATTTTGTTTTTTTATTTTCATACTGTTGACCATGAAAATTTGGGAAATTCTTTAGTCGATTAAGAAAATAATTTTCAAAAAGTATTTAGGAGAGTTTTAGGGCATTTGGAGTTATATGATTGTTTTTTTTTTTTTTTTAATAGTTGGGTTATGACAAATTATGGGTGAGTAAGGGGGATCGTATTGTTAGGTTATTAAGGTTGGAGGGTTGAGTTGGAAGTGGAAGGTTGGGTTGGAGGGTTGGGTTAGGTAGGGTTGGGGTGTAAGTGGTTGGAAATGGAGTTAAGGTTTTGGAGTAGTTAAGGTAGGGATTAGGTTCTGGGTACTTGGGAGATGGGTTGTGTGGTTGGGTAGTGGGTTAAGTTGTAAGAGCAATCTCCCACCAAAGTGGTTTTTCGAGTAATTTTGACCGGGCAACTACAGCACTCTACCTTCCAGGAATTGCGGAAAAAGTTTTCACTGTGGGTGGGGAGGCAATCCGATGAAATTTTAAGTCCTAGCTCGAACGGAGGAACAAATTAGCATGCTGTTTTACCCTTGGCCGATAATTGAATTTTAATTTCAAATTTTAACTGGAAAAACAGTTTTGGAATACGTCCGTAGGGGAGGGCAACTGACAAGTTTTTACCATACTAGCGTGGACGGATCGAATCCGTTGAAATTTTGGTTATGTTGTTTCCTATCCCGATTATGGCGATTTAGAAAATGAATTTTAAATTTCAAAGTTGTGCATGGCGAGATTGGTAATTTTCCTTGTTGGCGTATCCAATCATAATTTGGCAGTTTGGGTGCTACTTTTTTATCCTTTATTAAATGTTGGGAATTTTAATGCGAGTATGAAATTTTTCAAAATTTTGGAGGTAGGATTGGATATTGATTGTTTTTTTTTTTTTTGTTTTGACATATTGGGTATTGCTAAGGTTAGGTAGGGTAGGGATGTTTGTTAGGTTAAGGTAGGTAAGGATGGTTAGGGTTGTTGGGTATTGAGAGGGGAACTAGGGATTGGTTAGTTGGTGAGGGTAGGAGTTGGCCCTGGGTTGGTTAGGGGATTGGGTTGAAGTTGGAGTTGGGTTAGTCCGGTGGGTAGTTAGAGGTGTTGGTTGCTTAGGGTAGGGTTTAGTTCGGAATTTAGGGTTAGGAAACATTTTTTTTGGTTTGTGGGGTAGAGTTAACTGTAGGGTGGGTAGGTTTGGAGGATTGGGTAGTTGGTTAGGTTGGGATTGAGGTTGATTGGTTAGAATTTGAAGTAGATCGCCCACTTTTCAAAGGTTTTTTGGAGTTAAATTTGACGAGGGGAACTCATCCGATTTTAGCATTTCGGAACTGGTATTGGGAAAAAGGTTTTGGTCCGGTGGGATGTGGGTCTGCAATGCATTTAAAAGTTTGAACCGTAAGTCCGAGCGGAGGGAACCTAATTCTGGTTGTTGTTTACCTTGGCAGTTATGGCCTTTGACCAATTTTGCATTTTAAAATTTTTACTGGAAAAACAGGTTTGTTGGAATGAGTCCGGTGGGGTAGGGGCCCGCCAAGATTTTGAACATTTAGGGTGGGACGATCAATCTTTGATTTTGGTCATTGATTTTCGGGAATTTGCTTTAGGAAAAGTTATTTAAAATTTCAAAAGTAACTGGAAGTAGATGCGGATAGCTTTGTTTTGTTTGTTTCTTTTTTTCTTAACATGTTGGAATTTGGAATATAGTATTGTCAGAGGGGGAATGCCCAGTATTTTGAAAACTTTATAAGTGCGAGTGAAGGAATGTCCAAAATGGATTGGTCATTTGGCATTGGATGTATGTTTTTTTTTTTTGTAATTTTATTTGAATGAGGTTGAGTGGCAGATTTGGGAGTAGGAACTCCTGGGTTTTTAGAGTTTTAAAAGGTGGAATGGGTTGGGTTCTGGAATTAGGTTGGAAGTGGTTAGGTGATTTTGAAGTTGGTTGGTAGGTTGGATTGGTAGTGGAAGTTGGGTTTAGGGTTGGTTAGGTTAGGGTTTAGTATTAATTGTGGGTTAGGTTAGGGTTTGGGTTAGGTTAGGGTTAGGTTGGTTAGGGTTAGGTTGGAGTTGAGGAATGTCTGGATTGGGTGGGTTGGTTAGGATTAGGGTTAGGGTTGGTTAGGGTTAGGGTTAGGGTATTGGGTTAGGTTAGGGTTAGGGTTAGGGTTAGGGTTAGGGTTAGGGTTGGGTGGTTAGGGTTAGGGTTGGGTTTGGTTAGTTGGTGCCATTTTAAGGGTTAGGTTGGAGTAATTTAACGTTAGGAAGCGTTTATCTGGACAATTTGGTACTGGGGCAGGCTTGCGAGAACTCCTCGATACCTTGGGCATGGATGGCTAAGTATGTGACGTTGAGCTGTGGTACTCCAATGCGATTTGGAAAGTATTAACCAGTACTCCCCAAGCAGGCTGGCAGACATCACACCTTTTTAGCC
>JAOPFK010000099.1:0-20422 GCA_026122265.1 Ammodytes dubius | reverse complement strand
ATATCATTGTGCTTTAAGATTCATTACCGGCTGTAAATCACTCACTCATCATTGCACCCTGTATTCTAAAGTAGGCTGGCTGTCCTTGTCAGCTCGCAGGCTTCTTCACTGGTACACCTTCATTTACAAAGCAATTACTGGACTACTCCCCTCATATCTCTGCACATACCTCACTTTTAAATCAAATCCATCATACAGTTTACGCTCTCTGGACTTTCTTTCCACCTCTGTCCCCAGAACTCGTACTGAGTTTGGGAAGAGGGCTTTCATGTACTCTGCTCCCTCCGCCTGGAACACTTTACAAAAAACACTCAAATTACAAGAACTCATCACTATGAATGATTTTAAAACTCGGCTCACATGTTTTTTAATGACGAATTTTGGACTGTGTCAATGTTTCACTGAGTAGCACTTTATCATTGTCTGAAAACTGTTCTTCTTTTTCACCCACTGAAATGTATTTGTCTCTGTTTTCTCATGTCTGTGCTTTCTCCTTATGTTATCATGTCTGTGCTTTCTCCTTATGTTATCATGTCTGTGCTTTCGTCTCTGTTTTCTCATGTCTGTGCCTTCTTCTTGTCTAGTATTTTATTCATTCTAGCTGTTGCCATTTTGGCCAGGCCTTGCTCGGAAAAGAGGTCATTTGACCTCAAGCAATTTTGCATGGTTAAATAAAGGTTAAATAAAAAAATAAAAATAAAATAAACATACTAAAGTACAGAAGAAGTTTAGTCTTTTTACTACACTATACTAAAGTACAGAAGAGTTTTAGGGCCACAGACAGGAGAGAGAAAAAAAAGAAACAGTCAAGGAAGAATTATTTTTTCATTATGTAGAGAAACAAAAAATAAAAATGCTCCCCTTGACAATGCATGGGGCCCCTGCGGTTAGGTATAGATTGGGCTGGGCACAGCAAAATCCTGCAGGTAAGTAAGGTAAGCACACGTTATTAAGGTAAGCAGAGGTAAGTAAGGTAAGAAAGTGGACTCTTTGGTCTGGCCCCTGGGAGCCCCACTGCAAATCTGCAGTGGTGCTCCCAGGGGCACGCAAGCCCTCACGCCACGTCAAGGCAGAGTCCGTGTGAGGTTTTTTTTTTTTTTTTTTTTTTTTTTTTTTTTATGTGTATAAATGTTATGCGTGTATGGTGCATCCTGTGACAAAGCATGGGGTGTGGAGAGTGTGTTGTGCGTGTATGGTGCATCCTGTGTCAAAGTATGGGGTGTGCAAAGTGTGCTGTGTGCGTGTGTTTGTGTCAGTCTAGCTCTCAGCGACCAACTTCAAGGCAAATGTGTAATGGAGTGTGTATAAATGTCGTGGGTGCAGTGCAGGCAGATGTAGGTGTGGAAATGTGTTGTGTGTGTGTGTGTGTGTGTGTGTGTGTTTGTGTCTCTTATGGACAAGCAGCTCTCCCTCCTTAGCTAGCGCTAGGTCCAGCCTCAGCGTCCCCCATCTTGTCCATCTGTCTTATTCTTCTCCTCCTAAATGCAGATAATGACCTGTATGGCATGGAAGCCTCAGCGCAGCGGCGACAGTAGTCTGTGAAGGCTTTCCTTACATCTGGCTCGTTCCAGTCACACAGTCGCAGCTCTTCTTCCCTCCATTTGCGGCTGGTGGTGGCTGGTAAGGCCCTAGACGGTGTCCTTTGTTGGACTGGGTGCTCCAGTTCTTGGTCCACCTCCTGGACATCCTCCAGCAACTCTTCTTCCTCCTCCTCCTCCTCCTCCTCCTCCTCCTCTTTGGGTAAACCTGTGGCCGGTGGACCAGGCCCTGGTGCTTGATCGGGATGTCCGCGGCCAGCCTGAAAATTGTTGCAATGCGCATTTGGGGAATCTGGAACCCAGCCTGGATCTGCATCTGCACCATCCTCGACTGGGGGATCGGGAGTGCAGACAAGAGGGATTTTAGGTGTTCATACACTACATACTCCCCCCTCATTGACATTCCCACGCAGGACAGGAATGTCAGCACTGTCACTGTGTCTTTTTCTGGCATCCGTGGGGAGAGCCGCTGTAGTAGCTGCCGCATCCATGGGAAGCCATTCTCCCTGAAGACTTCCAGGTTCTTGGGGAAGGAGAGAGACCTGGCCTCAATCTCCCTGCATACCGCCTCCGTCAACCCTGCTGCCCAGCTCTCGATGCAGGGCTTTTGCCCGGGTCTGAGCACCTCGACAAACCTGCCATCCTCCCACGACAGCACCTTCTTGCGTCTTATGTCCCTGAGTGTGAAATGTGGCAGGAACTTAAGGTCTAGGTGGTCTAGGCCTTGGGACAGCAGGTCCTTAACGTCATGGCCTTTGGCCTTTGCAATTTCTCTTGCCCGACCAAAGGCACTGGGGTGGCGGAAGGAGTCCCTTGTGGCCAAGTCTTCTACCACCTTTTGGAGCTCCACTGACTTCGCAACCTTGCCCGGTGGCTGCGGTCCCTGGAGCGCCCCCAGCGGGACTCGTCGCTCCCCCAGCTGGAAAGACAGCCTCTTCAGATACACGTCTTCGAGGAAGACCACCCACAGTGCACCCCCCAGCACTGGAACGGTCCCCTCGATGGACTCTGTAAATATGAACAGTCTTTGTATTCTTGCCATTTGCTCCGTGTCCCCGGTCCAGTTTTTCAGAGGCGGTGGCTGGATCCCAGCTGCTGCAGCAGAAGGGAGGGCCTGGGCAGGGAAGCCTCTGGTGTGGGTGAGGGAGTTTGCGTCTGTGCTCGCGGTCCCTAGGCTGACCGAAAACACCCTGTCTTCCAGGCACAGCGGGTGGCCCCAGAAGACCTCCTCCAGCGCCAGCTCAGCCTGGTACGCGGACCAGGCTGAGAGGAACCCCCCCGAGTCCCTTCCTGCCGGTCAACAGGCCCGTCAACTTCCCCACATAGTGCCTGGTGACCGCCTTTAATGCGGTCATCAGTCCACTCCCGTCTGCATTGTCCTTAAAGGGGACCACCAGCGGCCTGGTCCTTAAGAGGCACCGAAGCTCCCTCAGGTTGAAAAGGTCTTCCGGGGCCAAGGACGCAGGCACCCCCTCCACACCAGCCCTGTACGTGCACACTCACTCAGCCCGCATTGACATCTGGCCCACCACCTTCTCCACCAGATCCCCCATGTGCATCAGGTATTCGTGGGCTCTTCTGAGCATTTTTTCCCCGGTTGACTGGTGCATATGCCCGCAGGTGGTAATGCAGCCACTCACAGGGTGGCGGAAGGCCCTTGACAGCTTCCTATGAGGGCTGTCTGAATAGAGCTGCAGGAAGAGCACTTTCGGGGCCTCTAATATTCTGCTGAGCTCAGCAGACCAGTCAACAGCTGCCCTCGCTGCCCCACCAGTTCCTGCAGCCCCCCCCCCCCCCCCCGGGACCACATGAGCTGTGTGTCCTCATGCTGACTTGAAATAGTGAGGCCAGCGTGGATGGAGACTGCCTCTACTGCCTCCCTGGCGGCCATTAGTTCGCAGAACCAGGGCTCCTCTGACTTTTGGCCGAATCTGACTAGTGTTTTTAGTACTACAAAGTCTTGGTTCTGGGAAGCAATGGCTTCATCCAGGATGAACCTCTGGTCCTGGGCAAGACATCCCTCTTTGACAAGTCAAAAAGGTTGTTCTTTCTGACTGTGGCCCTGTTTTTATCTTTTGGGCCAAGTCCCTTCACTCTTTCCTTGAAAGAGAGGAACACGCGCTCAAATATGGCCCGGGTTTGCGCTGCCCCATAGTGCGTGTCCCTCCGGGGGTCATTCCTCACTACATTGGATGGTAAGACCGTTAGGTTGAGAAAGAACCCCCCGTCTGTGACTGAGATGTATGTGCCGTGTGAGTGTTTCAGCATATTCATCTCCTTTCTGCTGAGCCCCGCCAAATCGATGTGTTTTTTCACAAAGTGGTAGTGGGGAGCCACCACTGGGGGCCACTTCATGAGCAGGAAATTAATCCCGGTATTGATGGCGCTGAGCTCCCTCAACTCCAACACAACGCCATCGACATCGAAGGCAAACTCCAGGGATGCCATCTCATCCTGACAGGATGCCCCTGATAGCGGACACACGACATCCTCATCCTGCAGGAATTCCGCGACAGACTTCGCCTTTCGAAATGGCACCAACACACTGCTGGTGTTGTCCGCAGCCACCTCAATGAAAGCCGGGAGTTCCGGCTCTGGCTCCTCCCGGGGCATTGTAGCAACAGTGTAAGGGGTGTTGTGGGTGTGTGGTGTATTCTGTGTATTGTGGGGTGTGTAAGGGGTGTTGTGGGTGTGTGGTGTATTCTGTGTATTGTTTTAGTGGGGTGTGTAAGGGTGTTGTGGGTGTGTGGGTTATTCTGTGTATTGTGGGGTGTGTAAGGGGTGTTGTGGGTGTGTGGTGTATTCTGTGTATTGTGGGGTGTGTAAGGGGTGTAGTGGGTGTGTGGTGTATTCTGTGTATTGTTTTAGTGGGGTGCGTAAGGGGTGTTGTGGGTGTGTGGTGTATTCTGTGTATTGTGGGGTGTGTAAGGGGTGTTGTGGGTGTGTGGTGTATTCTGTGTATTGTTTTAGTGGGGTGTGTAAGGGGTGTAGTGGGTGTATGGTGTATTCTGTCAGATTTGGGGAATTTTCGAGGTGTATGTATAGAGATGGAGCAGGTAAGTGTGTGAACAGAGCAAAAAACAGCTTCTCTCTAGCTCGTTCCAAGCCTGAATGAGAGCTAAATGAAGTTTTGTGCACTTTTTAAATTTAAAAACAAAATAACATTACATTACACTAATTATAATAATTTTAAATTATAAAAAGAAAATAAAAAATGGCTGTAACTTTTGATAGGAAGGTCTAAAAATCATAAAAATTACATGTACCCCCCCCCCCCCCCCCCCATTTATTAAGACGGCCTTTCCAACGGTACCACTCCCGAATCTGTGCGAGCTTCCGGTCCAGAGCTACGTCACTTTTTTTAATTAAAAATGCTGTATCTCCTGAACAGAAGGTCGTAGAGACTCGGGGACAAGTCCAGTGTGTTCAGCGCCCCCACATTATGTCTGGCGGAAGTTGGTTTCAAGTGTCTAGGACCTACGGTTCTGGAGTTAAAAGCGAAAACGTTCGCCCAATAGGAATGAATGGGCGTCATTGAAAATTTCTCTAAGTGCTGAGTCCAAAAATTATCACGACCAACAATTATGGGTGAGTACCTGGGCTCAGTCCGACCCTGAATGTGCAAGAATGAGGTTTCTAGCCCCTTCATAGGCTGAGAAAATGACTTGAAACCGATGACAATTAATCGACTAATGTTTTAATTATTAAAAAAAGAAGGGAGATAGGAGATTGAAATTTTTTTGGAGAGTGTTTTAGAGCCCCCTGAGTCAGTCTGCATTGAGTCCGACGTTACTTTTCTCCCATTGACAATTCATGGAGGCCCTGCGGTTAGGTTTAGAGTGAGCCCATTGGGCTGGGCATAGCAAAATCCTACAGGTAAGTAAGGTAAGCACAGGTTATTAAGGTAAGCAGAGGTAAGTAAGGTAAGAAAATGGACTCTTTGGTCTGGCCCCTGGGAGCCCCACTGCAAATATGCAGTGGTGCTCCCAGGGGAATTGGAATTTGGAATCTGGAATTTGAATATGGAGTTGGTATGTGGAATCTGGAATTTGAATATGGAGTTGGTATGTGGAATCTGGAATTTGAATATGGAGTTGGAATCTGGAAACTGGAATTGGAATATGGAGCTGGAATCTGGAATCTGGAATCTGGAATTGGAATTGGAATATGGAGCTGGAATCTGGAATTGGAATATGGAGTTGGATTGTGGAATATGGAATTGGAATATGGAGTTGGAATGTGGAATCTGGAATTGGAATATGGAGTTGGATTGTGGAATATGGAATTGGAATATGGAGTTGGAATCTGGAATCTGGAATTGGAATATGGAGCTGGAATCTGGAATCTGGAATCTGGAATTGGAATTGGAATATGGAGTTGGAATGTGGAATATGGAATTGGAATATGGAGTTGGAATCTGGAATGTGGAATTGGAATGTGGAAGCTGGGCCTAGGTTAAGGGCTACTTACCACTTTTCAAAAGTTGTTTTTTTGGACCTAGCTCAGGCAAACAGATGGGCAAAGAAATTCCGAGACCACCCTCGGGTTAGGGTTAGGGTTAGGGTTAGGGTTAGGTAATTTGAGCTATCTCGGTGACCCCCCCCACCTCATCCAACGACTGGGCAGTTGAACTGGGGAGCCAAAGGTAATGCACGGACCATCGCACGTTATCTGCAGCTACTCATTCCATATTACCCAAAGTGATTAGTTACTGACTTAGGATTGCCCTAAAAAGGGTTCTCTATTTCTGGTCTTGGAATATACCCAGAGTGATTGGTTACTTGACTTGGATTGCCCTAAAAAGGGTTCTGTATTTTAGGTCTTTCGAATTTGTCCAGAGTGATTTGTTCTTGGATTTTTCTTCTTTTTCTGGTCTTTAGAATTTATCCAGGATGATTAGTTACTTGACTTAGGATTGCCCTAGAAAGGGTTCTGTATTTCAGGTCTTTAGAATTTATACAGAGTGATTAGTTACTTGACTTAGGATTCCCTAACAAGGGTTCAGTATTTCAGGTCTTTAGAATTTACTCAGAGTGATTAGTAACTTGGTTTAGGATTGTCCTGAAAAGGGTTTTGTATTTACGGTCTTTAGAAATTGTCCAGAGTGATATGTTATATGACTTAGGATTGCTCTATCAAGGGGTTTTGTATTTCCGGTCTTTGGAGTATTTTTATTATAAGTTTGAATAAACGTGTTTTAATAGTTAGTTATTTTTAGGATAAATGGGTGATTCTCACAAAGTGTGTCAAAGTGACATCAAAATAAAATCACTCTTTCTGAAGGATTTTTTAGCTCTAGTGACTGAAATAGAATGTAGACTTTTAGTTTTTGATAAAAGTTACTAAGGGGAAAAAATAATTTCTATTTTATTCCAATTTCATAACCGCATGATCCAGATTAACTCTCATTACCGATATAGTGAATGAAGATAGCAGACCATTTAAAAAAAATATGTTTTGCTTAATTTTTCACATTTACACAAATGAGCACATTTAATGAACAGCAGAGTTAATCAAAAGCAGTGTTTTATATATATTTTTATCATATTTAAATTGAAAAAACTCTCATTACCGATACACAGAAGTAATTTTAGATCCCAATTTTTCAAATAATCTCTTTGTAAACAAGAAATTGTTTACGGAAAACACATGTGGGGCATACTTCAGGAACATAAAATCATAAATTAACACATTCATTTATCTGGAACATAATAATATTAAAATATCTGTTTCATTTCATGCATAACGGTAATGAGAAGTCCATTACGGAGGATGAGATTTTATGTTGCGGTAATGAGAATGATTTTATGTCACCTAATTGAAAAGGTCCTTAGGACATGACATAACTGATGGACATTTGAAAGTTACAAGATTTAAATTACAAGCAATTGATTGAAGTTCCATTGAATCTAATTCAGTCTTTTGTTTAGTACTTTGCCGAAATTTTAGGCAAGACTAAAACATGTCGACCAGAAGAAGTTGCCGGGATTGGCTCTGGGATGACTTCCTTATCGTCTTGGAAGTACTACACTTTATCCCCCATGTTAGTTACAGTGGCGGAATATGTCTTCATACGGATTCTATTTCCACTCCTGCATCTACACGGATCTCTAATGGAGCCGGGAGCGTTGTCAAACTCCTCCCCTTCCTGTCTAGGGTTAGGGTTAAGGGTTAGGTTAAGAGCAACTTACCACTTTTCAAAAATTGTTTTTTGGACCTAGCTCAGGCAAACAGAGGGGCATGGGAATTCCGAGACCACCCTCGGATAGGTCTGGCCCCAGCAGACCTGCTCCTGAAATTTGGCGCCCCTAGCGGCTTGTTTGGGTACTGCAATCTTGATTTGAAAACTTTGAAGTGCTGCCATTCAAAGAAAAAGAGGGGCATGGGAATTCTGAATAGTGCCCGTGGTAGTCCTGGGCCCCCTCTTCATGCCTGCAAAATGTTGCGCCCCTAGTGGCAACTTTTTTTAACATGGGATGACATTTCAAAGCGTTCCCATGGGAACAGGGAGAGGGGCATGGGAATTTCAACCATATGGGGTGGGAGGTATGGATCATGGCTACGTCTGTGCACATTTTTGGCCCCCTGGTGGTTTGTTTTGGTATAGAAAATTGAATTTAAAAATTTCAAAGTTGTGCCACTGGACGAGAAAGATAGGCACAGGGATGTACTTTGGTGTGGGAGGTGCCCCAGCCCCATTGGAGCTGTGTGCGAAGTTTTGGAGTTCTCGCTCACTTCCTTCATATAGCTGCCATTGACCCCCATGTAAAATTTTGTGAACATTTCTAAGTGCTGAGTCCTAAGAAAATAATTTTTCCAAAAATTATTTAGGAGCACGTTTCAGGCCATTTGGAGTATATATGATTTTTTTTTTTTTTTTTTTTTTTTTTACACCACTAGTTGGCGCTATCATGACCAAAAATTATGGGTGAGTACCTTGGCTCAGTCCGACCCTGAATGTGAAAAAATTAGGTGTCTAGGGTTAGGGTTAGGGTTAGGGTTAGGGTTAGGGTTAGGGTTAGGGTTAGGGTTAGGGTGGGTTAGGGTTAGGGTTAGGGTTAGGTAGTTTGAGCTATCTCGGTGACCCCCCCCCGCCTCATCCAACGACTGGGCAGTTGAAATGGGGAGCCAAAGGTAATGCACGGACCATCGCAGGTTATATGCAGCTACTCATTCCATATTACCCACGTGATTTGTTTTCTTGACTTTAATTGCCCTAACAGGGTTTTGTATTTCTTGTCTTGAGTTTTTCATTACTTCTATGTTAAAAAGCATTCCGATCCTTTGAATTTATCCAGAGTGATTAGTTACATGACTTCGGATTGCCCTCGAAAGGGTTCTGTATTTAAGGTCTTTTGAGTATTTTTACTCTAGGTTTGAATAAACGTGTTTAAATAACTAGTTATTTTTGTGGATAAATCCTAAATTTAGGGATACATTTCATCAGTAGTGGTCCTCGGAATCACAGAGTGTTTCGGCCATTTCTCACTAGACACTCTCCTCCGAGGGAGGCCCCCCCCGTGGTGATCAAATCACGGGGTGTATCCGGTTTTATGCCAATTGTATTCTAAATTTCCTGGCTTTTGATCTCCCCACATGGGGTTTTGGAAAGTACTTTTGTAGTAAATAATTTAAGGTTGGTGGTCCGGTTCATGTTTAAATAGCTGATTTGTAACGAGAGGCAATTTAAATGTACAGAATTGAGTTACCGTAACTTAATTTACGAATTAATATATTTAATACAACATTTGTATATGTTTTGAGTAAAGTACTTACTGTCCATTAGCCAGCTGGTGGCGCCGTAGAGTTGTATAATCTTCTCCCCTCCTCTGAGTGCTCTGGGCCTGTGTGTCTAACCTGTGTTCCTGCATTTGCTCTAATAAACCCTTATATAGGCCACAGTGTGAAGCCCCGCCTTTCACGGAACATTTTTTTGAGCCAGGTTTTCGTGACCAAATATCCCCAAAATGACCAAACGTCTGTCCTTTGATTGTAAAATACTATTTCCACTAACTTCCAGTTATGGTTGACAATAATTTGCATCTAGTAAATTATCAGAACATTTTAAAATATTTTAAAACTGTATTGGATGCAGAATTTGCAATTTAAGAAATTCCGTGGACGTAGAAATGTGCCAAAATGGCTTTTTATCACAATAGGTGATTAAAAATGTTTTATGCTGTAATAAATTGCATCATGCATTTTTGTATGGAAGCAATAACATTTCAAGTCTTATAGGAATGTGAATATGCATTTTTCACGGAGGTAATGACATTTTGAAGCCTTATATGGTTGAAAATATGCGGTTTTCAGATAAATTCAATTTCTATTTTTTAAGAGCCCTGCACAAACTTGCATCAGAGAGCTGCGTAGTCCTCTCTCCTCCTCTGAATGTCCTAGGCCTGCGTGGCTTGACTGTGGCCTGTACTGGCTTAAATACATATCTTACTGGGTTGAAAGGTCAAGGGGTCAATTGTAATGTTCAAATCGGTGTCTTAGGATCAGGCATGACAGCCCACGGTTAGGGTTAGGATAAGGGGACAGGGAGAGGTTAGGGTTAGGGTTAGGGTTAGGGTTAGGGTTAGGGTTAGGGTTAGGGTTAGGGTTAGGGTTAGGGTTAGGGTTAGGGTTAGGGTTAGGGTAGGGTTAGGGTTAGGGTTAGGGTTAGGGTTAGGGTTAGGGTTAGGGTTAGGGTTAGGGTTAGGGTTAGGGTTAGGTTAAGAGCAATCTGCCCACTTTTCAAAAGTGGTTTTTTGGACGTAAATGTTGAACGCAGAGGGGCAAGGGTTAGGGTTAGGGTTAGGGTTAGGGTTAGGGTTAGGGTTAGGGTTAGGGTTAGGGTTAGGGTTAGGGTTAGGGTTAGGGTTAGGGTTAGGTTAAGAGCAATCTGCCCACTTTTCAAAAGTGGTTTTTTGGACGTAAATTTTGAACGCAGAGGGGCAACCTCATACCGAGACCATCCTCGGATACCTTGGGACCAGGCGCATTGGCCGAAAAAGTTTCGTCCCCCTGGTGGCGATTGTGGGTACTGCAATCGCGATTTGAAAAGTTTGAAGCTCCTTAACTCCCCAACGCAGAGGGGCAACACAATTCCAAGCAGTGCCTGTTGTAGCCCTTGGCCAGGACTACATGCTCACCAATTTTTAGCCATTTCCGAGAAACTTTTTTTAACATGGAAAAACAGGTTTTTTGGGAATAACGTCCGGTAGGGGAGGGGCAACTGCACAAGATTTTTAACCAAGATACTAGGCGTGGGGACGGATCAGAATCCGTTGAAATTTTGGTTCTATGTTGTTTCTATCCCGAGTTATGGCCGATTTAGAAAATTGAATTTTAAAATTTCAAAGTTGTGCCACTGGGCGAGGAAGATAGGCACAGGGATGTCCTTTGGTGTGGCAGGTGCCCCAGGCCCCCTAGACATGTGTGCGAAGTTTTGGAGTTGTAGCTCACTTACTTCATGTAGCTGCCATTGACCCCCATGTAAAATTTTGGGAAAATTTCTTAAGTGCCGAGTCCTAAGAAAATAATTTTATCCAACAAGTATTAGTGAGCACGTTTTAGAGCCATCATTTGGAGATATAATATGTTTTTATGGTTTAGGGGTTAATGGTTAGGTGATTAGGGTATAGGGTTTAGGGTTAGGGTTAGGGTTAGGTTAGGGTTAGGGTTAGGGTTAGTGGTTAGGGTTATGGTGAGTTAGGGTTGGGGTTATAAATGACATTCTTGTGGTTTTTGGGTGCACAGGCCTACTGATCTTGATGCTAGTTAGGGTTAGGTGTTAGGGTTAGGTTTAGGGTTAGGGTTAGGGTTAGGGTTAGGGTTAGGGTTAGGGTTAGGGTTAGGGTTAGGTTAAGAGCAATCTGCCCACTTTTCAAAAGTGGTTTTTTGGACGTAAATTTTGAACGCAGAGGGGCAACCTCATACCGAGACCATCCTCGGATACCTTGGGACCAGGTGCATTGGCCGAAAAAGTTTCGTCCCCCTGGTGGCGATTGTGGGTACTGCAATCGCGATTTGAAAAGTTTGAAGCTCCGTAACTCCCCAACGCAGAGGGGCAACACAATTCCAAGCAGTGCCTGTTGTAGCCCTTGGCCAGGACTACATGCTCACCAATTTTTAGCCATTTCCGAGAAACTTTTTTAACATGGAAAAACAGTTTTTTGGGAATAACGTCCGGTAGGGGAGGGGCAACTGCACAAGATTTTTAACCAAGATATTAGGCGTGGGACGGATCAGAATCCGTTGAAATTTTGGTTCTATGTTGTTTCTATCCCGAGTTATGGCCGATTTAGAAAATTGAATTTTAAAATTTCAAAGTTGTGCCACTGGGCGAGGAAGATAGGCACAGGATGTCCTTTGGTGTGGCAGGTGCCCCAGGCCCCCTAGACATGTGTGCAAAGTTTTGGAGTTGTAGCTCACTTACTTCATGTAGCTGCCATTGACCCCCATGTAAAATTTTGGGAAAATTTCTTTAAGTGCCGAGTCCTAAGAAAATAATTTTTCCAAAAAGTATTTAGGAGCACGTTTTAGGCCATTTGGAGTATATATGATTTTTTTTTTTTTTTTTTTTTTTTTTTTAACACCACTAGTTGGCGCTATCATGACCAAAAATTATGGGTGAGTAAGGGGGAACTCCCCGTCACTTTTTTAAAAACCCTATATAAAAGGTGGAAGGAGTTGGAATTGGAATGTGGAAATGGAATATGGAGTTGGAAGGTGGAATGTGGAGTTGGAATATGGAGTTGGAAGTGTGGAATGTGGAGTTGGAATATGGAGTTGGAAGGTGGAATGTGGAGTTGGAATATGGAGGGTTAGGGTTAGGGTTAGGGTTAGGGTTAGGGTTAGGGTTAGGGTTAGGGTTAGGGTTAAGAGGGTTAGGGTTAGGGTTAGGGTAAGGTTAGGGTTTGGTTAGGGTTAGGGTTAGGGTTAGGTTAAGAGCAATCTCCCACTTTTCAAAGTGGTTTTTTGGACGTAAATTTTGAACGCAGAGGGGCAACCTCATACCGAGGGTTAGGGTTAGGGTTAGGGTTAGGGTTAGGGTTAGGGTTAGGGTTAGGGTTAGGTTAAGAGCAATCTGCCCACTTTTCAAAAGTGGTTTTTTGGAGGTTAGGGTTAGGGTTAGGGTTAGGGTTAGGGTTAGGGTTAGGGTTAGGGTTAGGGTTAGGGTTAGGGTTAGGGTTAGGTTAGGGTTAGGGTTAGGGTTAGGTTAAGAGCAATCTGCCCACTTTTCAAAAGTGGTTTTTTGGACGTAAATTTTGAACGCAGAGGGGCAACCTCATACCGAGACCATCCTCGGATACCTTGGGACCAGGCGCATTGGCCGAAAAAGTTTCGTCCCCTAGGTGGCGATTGTGGGTACTGCAATGGCGATTTGAAAAGTTTGAAGCTCCTTAACTCCCCAACGCAGAGGGGCAACACAATTCCAAGCAGTGTCCTGTTGTAGCCCTTGGCCAGGACTACATGCTCACCAATTTTTAGCCATTTCCGAGAAACTTTTTTTAACATGGAAAAACAGGTTTTTTGGGAATAACGTCCGGTAGGGGAGGGGCAACTGCACAAGATTTTTAACCAAGATACTAGGCGTGGGGACGGATCAGAATCCGTTGAAATTTTGGTTCTATGTTGTTTCTATCCGAGTTATGGCCGATTTAGAAAATTGAATTTTAAAATTTCAAAGTTGTGCCACTGGGCGAGGAAGATAGGCACAGGGATGTCCTTTGGTGTGGCAGGTGCCCCAGGCCCCCTAGACATGTGTGCGAAGTTTTGGAGTTGTAGCTCACTTACTTCATGTAGCTGCCATTGACCCCATGTAAAATTTTGGGAAAATTTCTTTAAGTGCGAGTCCTAAGAAAATAATTTTTCCAAAAGTATTTAGGAGCACGTTTTAGGCCATTTGGAGTATATATGATTTTTTTTTTTTTTTTTTTTTTCTTTTTACACCACTAGTTGGCGCTATCATGACGAGATTGGATTGAGGTGATGTGAGTTGGTAGGGTGGAGTGGTGGTGGGTGGAAGGAAGTGGGTGGTAGGTTAGGTTAGGTTGGTTGAGGTAGGGTAGGGTAGTTAGAGCATTGCACTTCAAGTGGTTTTGGCGTATTTTGACGGGCAACTCATACGAGACTCTCGGTACTTGGGCAGGCATGGCGAAAGTTTGTCCTGGTGCGATTGTGGACTGCAATGCGTGAAGTTTGAAGTCCTATCCACGCGGGCAACACATCAGCTGCGTGTAGCCCTGGCGACTACATGTACCAATTTAGCCATTTCGAACTTTTTTTACGGAAACAGGTTTTGGGATAACGCCGGAGGGGGGCACGCAAAATTTTAACCAAGCTAGGCGGGACGGTCAGATCGTGATTGTTTTGTTCTATCGTAGGCGATTTAGAATGAATTTTAATTTCAGTTGTCATGGCGGAGTAGCACAGATCCTTGGTGGAGGTGCCGGCCAGACATGTGTGCGATTTTGGTGTGCTCTTATTAGTAGCTGCATTGCCATAATTGGAATTCTAGTGCGAGTCAGAATATTTTCAAGTTTAGGGCACTTTAGCCTTTGAGTATATTGTTTTTTTTTTTTTTTTTTTTTTTCACACTTGCGTATATCAAATTAGGATAAGGGAATCCTCATTTTAGGTTGATTTAATTAGATATTTTAGTGATGAATTTTTATTTAAAGTTGGTGATTGATTGTGTTTGGTAGTTATGGTTAGGGTTGGTAGGGTGTAGGTTGGTTAGGTGTTAGGGTATTTGTAGTGTAAGAAGGTATTGGATTGGTATTGGGATGGAGTGTGCAAATTGTTTTGACGAGTGGTAGACGATTGAAGTTGAGTTCGTCCAGCGACAATAAGCATCCTGTGTATTGGCAGGTTGATTGTTAATTTATGGAATGGACGGTAGGGGAGGGGTGAATTTACAATTGGGGGGTAATGTTGGATTTTTGTTATGTTTTTAGTTGGTTATTGGGAGGTTTATAGTTGGGGGGAGAGAGCGGTTTGGTTGGTTAGTGTAGTTGAGTAATTTGGGATTTTTGTGGGCTAGATTTGGTTTTAATGGAGTGTGTTTTTTATTTTGAGTTAGTTGTATGATTATTTATTTTTTTTTTTTAAGGTTAGATGGAGGGGTGTAGTTAGAAAGTGTGAGGGTTGGTTGGAATGGATGGGTTTGAGTTGGTAGTGGAGTGGTTGGGTATGGAGTTGGAAGGTGGGTGGAGGTTGTAGGGTTGGAGGGTGTGGTTGGGTAGGTTAGGTTTAGGTGGTTTAGGGTTAGGTTAGGGTAGGGGGTAGGTAGGAGGTTGGTTAGTTGGGATAGGAGGGAATTTTACGTGGGTTTAGGGTTGGGGTAGGGGAAGTTTGTAGGGTGGTTAGTTGAAGGAGGAATCCACTTCAAGTGGTTTTTTAGTTTCAAGCGTCAACTTTTAGCCATCTCGGAACTTACAAACAGCGTAAGGTTCCCCTGGTGGGATGGGACTGCACATTTGAAAAGTTTACTTAAGCGTGGGACACATTCAAATGTTTTGTATCTTCCCAGGACGTCACAATTTTACATTTTCAGTTTTTTTAACTGGAGAAATTTTGGGATTAAGTCGTAGGAGGGCACGCCAGATTTTACATGAAGTTTTGGGGGTCAGATCCTTAATTTGTCTTGGTTTTTCGAATCTTAAGAAATTGATTTTAAAATAATTTGCCAATGGGAGGAATTAGGCACAGGGATTTTTGTTGGTCAGCCCTTGCTTTTTCAATTTGGTTTACATTATTATGTAGGCATTACCCCTTTAAAAATTTTGAAAATTAAGTGGAGTTAGGAATATTTGAAAGGATTAGGATGGAGTTTGGAATTGTTGGGTATGGATTGATTTTTTTTTTTTTTTTGGGTTGAGACTTTGGCGTAGGTAAAGTTAGGGTGTGTTAGGGGGTCCCTAGGGTTGTTAAAGTATTAAGGGTTAGGAGTTGGAAGGAGGTGGAAATGGATTAGGGTTGGATGGAGTTGGATTGGAGGTTAGGGTAGGTGGAGGATTGAATGTGGTTGATTGAGTTAGGGTTAGGGTTAGGGTTAGGGTTAGGGTTAGGGTTAGGGTTAGGGTTAGGGTTAAGAGCAATCTGCCCACTTTTCAAAAGTGGTTTTTTGGACGTAAATTTTGAACGCAGAGGGGCAACCTCATACCGAGACCATCCTCGGATACCTTGGGACCAGGCGCATTGGCCGAAAAAGTTTCGTCCCCCTGGTGGTGATTGTGGGTACTGCAATGGCAATTTGAAAAGTTTGAAGCTCCGTAACTCCCCAACGCAGAGGGGCAAACACAATTCCAAGCAGTGTCTGTTGTAGCCCTTGGCCAGGACTACATGGGGGTTAGGGTTAGGGTTAGGGTTAGGGTTAGGGTTAGGGTTAGGGTTAGGGTTAGGTTTATAGGGATAAATACGTCCTTCGAGGGGCCCCTCAGGAATGTTTTTGCCAATAACTCCGGATAGGAATGCCCTATCATCATGGAACCAAGTTCCTTGGATCCCTTGGCCCCAGACCTTTCCAATGGTGTGTCGTTTGACCCCGTGGAACCTTGGGAAATATTCGAAATCTTAGTTTGAAACTTTAAAATGGCCATATCTCCGGAACGGTAAGTCGTAGAGACTTGATTTCAACTCTGGCGTGTTCAGCGACCCCAAATTAGGTCGGACGCCACCCACTTTCAAGTCTCTAGCACCTTCGGTTCCGAAGATATTGGCCAAAAACGGAATTCGGAAATTTCCGTTTTCTGAAAAATTCTAACTTTTGATAGGAAGGTCGTAGAGACACGTGAGTGGGCTCTACGTGACGGGCGTGGCCGAAATAGTGGGGGTAGACACCAATTGCAAACTTGTGGGAGGTACCGTTGTTGAGTTAAGGGCGTGTCAAAAATCCCCATAGCAATACATGTAAAAGGTGAAAATTTTACTAAGTGTCACATCCAAAGTGAGACTTTCTTGAATAACTCGAGAACGCTAAGTCGTAGTTGGTCAAACTTGGTGTCTTTCCCCCCTATTTCACGTATAAGGAACACGTAGACACCAAGTATAAGTGTGTGGGACGTCCCTTTCAAAAGTTAGGGCAGGGGACTGTCTCCCACCTCTGGAAGGGTAGGGTTAGGGTTAGGGTTAGGGTTAGGGTTAGGGTTAGGGTTAGGGTTAGGGTTAGGGTTAGGGTTAGGTTAAGAGCAATCTGCCCACTTTTCAAAAGTGGTTTTTTGGACGTAAATTTTGAACGCAGAGGGGCAACCTCATACCGAGACCATCCTCGGATACCTTGGGACCAGGCGCATTGGCCGAAAAAGTTTTGTCCCCCTGGTGGCGATTGTGGGTACTGCATTCGCGATTTGAAAAGTTTGAAGCTCCGTAACTCCCCAACGCAGAGGGGCAACACAATTCCAAGCAGTGCCTGTTGTAGCCCTTGGCCAGGACTACATGCTCACCAATTTTTAGCCATTTCCGAGAAACTTTTTTTAACATGGAAAAACAGGTTTTTTGGGAATAACGTCCGGTAGGGGAGGGGCAACTGCACAAGATTTTTAACCAAGATACTAGGCGTGGGGACGGATCAGAATCCGTTGAAATTTTGGTTCTATGTTGTTTCTATCCCGAGTTATGGCCGATTTAGAAAATTTAATTTTAAATTTCAAAGTTGTGCCACTGGGCGAGGAAGATAGGCACAGGGATGTCCTTTTGTGTGTGGCAGGTGCCCCAGGCCCCCTAGACATGTGTGCAAGTTTGAGTGTAGTCATTACTATGTAGTCATTGACCCCATGTAAAATTTTGGAAATTTTAAGTCGATCAAGAAAATAATTTTAAAAGTATTTAGGAGCACGTTTTAGCATTTGGAGTATATTGATTTTTTTTTTTTTTTTTTTACACCACTAGTGCGCATCATGACCAAAATTATGGTGAGTAGGGGGACTCCCCTCACTTTAAACCCTAATAAGGTTGAAGGAGTTGGATTGAGTGAAATGAATAGAGTTGAGGTGGAATGTGATGGGAATATGGATTGGAGGTGAATGTGGAGTTGGAAATTGATGGAAGTGGATGTGGAGTTGAAGGAGGTTAGGGTAGGGTTAGGGTTAGGTTAGGTTAGGGTTAGGGTGTTAGGGTTAGGGTAGGGTAGGGTTAGGTTAGGGTTAGGGGTTAGGGTTAGGGTTTAAGGGTTTTGGGTATTAGGAGGGTTAGGAGGGTAGTGGTTAGGGTTAGGGTTAGGTTGGTTGGTTAGGGTATTAGGTTAGGGTAAAAGCTCGCCCCTCAATGTTTTTGCTACGATGAATGCCACTCTACAAGTTCCTGGATCTGGCCAGCCTTTCCAAGTTTCGTCCCCGTGCTTGGTATGAAATTTAGTTTGAACTTAATCAACCGGCACAAATTCAACTTGTGTTGGCCATTGTCGGACGACCACTTTAGCCACACTTTAAATGGAAAAACGGTGGAATCGTTGAAAATCTAATTTTGATAGGGTCTAGAACCGTAGTGGTCTAGTGACGGTGCAAAAAATGTAAACAATTGCACTGGGGAGGTACCGTTGTTGAGTAGGGGTGTCAAAATCCCCATAGCATCATGAAAAGGGAAATTTTTAATGCATCCAAATAATTTAAACGGAGCAGTTAGTTGGTAATTGTGTTTTTTTTACATAGGACCTACACCAAAATGTGTGGGCTCCTTCAAAATTGGGAATTGGAAATTTTAATTGAGTTAAGAAATTATTAAAAGTATTTGGGAGTTAGGATTGAGTTATGATTTTTTTTTTTTTTTTTAGGTTAGGTTAGGTTAGGGTAGGAGGGTTGGGTTAGTTAGGGTTAGGTATAGGAATCTCCACTTCAAAATGTTTGCATAATGATAAGCCCTCAAGAACCATCCTGGATCCTGGCCAGCCTTCCAATTTCGTACCGTGCTTGGTATGAATCGGATTTAAAATGGTTCTCCAAGAGGGAAACATTCAACTGCTGTTGGCCCTTGGCGGACCACCACCAATTTAGCCTTTCCGAAATTTCAAAAAAACGGTTTTTGAAAATCTGTAGGCTAGGCACGATTACGTCGGCTGGAATAGGGATCCTTGAAATTTGGTCTTGTTGTTAGCGGTAGGGTTAGTTGTTTTAATTAGTTGGGGGGGGGTAGGAGGGTTAGGTTGGGTTAGGTAGAGTTGGGTGGGTTGGTTATTAGTAGGTTAGTTATTGGGTTTTAGGGAGTTAGTATTCAGGTTTTGAGTTGCCTTTTAGGTGCCATTGGTATTAGGATTTTGGTTATTTTTATTTAGTTAGAAAATAGTTAGGTATAGGAGCATTTAGGTTGGGTATATTAGTTTATGGTTAGGGTTTTTTGGGTTAAGTAGGGTTGGTTAGGTAGTTAGGGTTTAGGGTTAGGTTAGGTTGGTTAGGTTAGGTTAGGGTGTAGGGTTGGGTTGGTGGGTTAGGGTTGGGGTTAGGGTTAGGGTTAGGGTTGGTTTTAGGGGGGTTTAGGATGTTGGAAGGGTAGGGATTAGGTTAGGGTTAGGGTTAGGGTGGTTAGGGTTAGTGGGTTAGGGTTAGGGTTAGGGTTAGGGTTAGGATGGGTTAGGGTTGTAGGGTTAGGTTTGAGGGTTAGGGTTAGGTTGGGTTAGGGGTAGGGATTAGGTGGTTAGGGTTAGGGTTAGGTTAGGGTTAGTGGTTAGGTTAGGGTTAGTGTTAGAGAATTGACTTTAAAAGGTTTTGGAGTAATTGAGGAGGGGCAACTTACGGATTGATACCGGGACAGGGCATTGGCGGAAAAGGTGTTGGTCGATGTTGGTACGTCGATTGAAAGGTTTAAGTCTAAGTTCCACGCAGGGAAAATTAGAGGGTTAGCCTTGGTAGGGTATGGGCCCATTTAGATTTGTGAATTTTTAGGAGTAGGTTTTTGGGATAGGGTAGGGTGGGCATGAAAGTTTTTAAAGATTGGCTAAGGGAGGTAGAGTTGAATTTTGGTTTAGTTGTTTAGGGTTAGGGATTTGAATTAGATTTTTTTTTTTTTGGTTGGGTTAGGAAGGTAGGGGTTAGGGAGGGTTTGGTTAGGGTTAGGGTTAGGGTTAGAGGTTGGGGTTTTGGGTTTAGGTTTAGGGTTAGGGTTAAGGTAGGTTAGGGTTAGGGTTAGGTTAGGGTTAGGGTAGGGTTAGGTTAGGGTTTAGGGTTAGGGTTAGGGTGGTTAGGGTTAGGGTTTAGGTTGGTTAGGTTGGTTAGGGTTAGGTAGGGTTAGGGTTAGGTAAGGGTTAGGGTTAGGGTTAGGGTTAGGTTTTAGGGTTAGGTTAGGTTAAAGGGTTAGGTTGGTTAGGGTTAGGTTAGGGGTTAGGGTTAGGGTGGTAGGGTTAGGGTTAGGGTTAGGTTGGGTTAGGGGGTTAGAGCAATCTGCCCACTTTTCAAAGGGGGTTTTTGACTTTAAATTTTGAACGCAGGGGGCACCTCATACCGAGACCATCCTCGGATACCTTGGGACCAGGCGCATTGGCGAAAAAGTTTCTTTCCCCTGGTGGGCGATTGTGGGTACTGCAATCGCGATTTGAAAAAGTTTGAAGCTCCTTAACTCCCCAACGCAGAGGGGCAACACAATTCCAAGCAGTGCCTGTTGTAGCCCTTGGCCAGGACTACATGCTCACCAATTTTTAGCCATTTCCGAGAACTTTTTTTAACATGGAAAAAACGGGTTTTTTTGGGGAATAACGTCCGGTAGGGGAGGGGCAACTGCAAAAATTTTTTAAAAACCCAAAGATACTAGGCGGGGGGAAAGGGAAATCAAAAATCCTTTGGGAAATTTTGGTTCTATGTTGTTTCTATCCGAGTTATGGCCGATTTAGAAAATGAATTTTTTAAAATTTAAAAGTTTGCCACGGCGGGGAAGATGGGGCACAGGGATGCCCTTTGGTGTGGCAAGGT